>VMDR010005196.1:0-53378 GCA_007922815.1 Macrotus californicus | reverse complement strand
TTTTACAATGCCTTGTTTTTCCTTAACTTTGGAGAGATGTATATTTGGAGCCTGTGCTGTACCTCTAATCTGAACATCAAGGCATTCTTCCCTGACGTTCATACGTAAGTCAGATGGGGCCTGCTCCTTAAGGCTACCAGTCTCTGGACAGCTAGGCACAGAGGCAAAAGAGACAGACAGAGGAGGACCAGTGTAAGCAGCCACACCAACTGTTCTCAACTCATCAAACACTGATTTCTGCTATACGTTCTGTCATCAGTAAGGAAGAGCCTGCCCGATGCTCCTTTGACCCCTGACTTAGGTCTCTCCAATCTGAGCCTTTTCAGCTGTCCAAAGAGGATGTGTTATAGCTTTTTCCCATATGGTGGTCTGGAAAAATTCTTCCCTTTCTTTGATGGACTCATGGCAAAATTAATATACCAGGCATTGCCTTCTACTCCTAATAATCCAGATATGTAGCTGTTATAAAAGTAGTAATATTCCTTAGCAGAGGTCTCTGGTGGAACTTTGACCCACAACTTCTCTGCATGAGTCTGTCCAAGTGTCTGTGTCCAGGAGGGAGCCTTTGGAGGTGACATAATTGGCCCTTGGATAAAGGATCAGCAGGTAGAAAATACCATGCCAGTCTAACATTTGGTATTTTACTTCTTGGAGGAAACTACATGATCCTACATATTATATTTAACATTTCCATTAAAATCTTCAGTTGTCGAGAAACAGATAAAAGTTGAGGAAATAATGTTTTTTAAAAAATTGGAATATAATGAAAAAAGTAGTTTTCATTATGACAAAAATGCCAGGTCTAGTGAATACTGTGTAGAGCTTATAATTTACAATTTCATTCTGGCTGTGCTGGAACAAAAATATTCAGCAGTGTAATCATCTATTGGCTGTGCTGTGGGAAGAGATTATACACTTGTGGTAATCAGCCCTGATTTAGTCACATGGAAGTTCAAGTTCACCTGGGCTGCACTGTTGAACAGCCTGGGTCTCAGGCAGGTGCTTCCTGGGTCTCAGGCAGGTGCCAAGCAATGTTTGAAAGCAATATTTGACACAACGTACTCCCTTGTACATTCTCCACCTGAATGAAAAAATGAGAAAGAAAGGCCACATGGTGCAGTAGAGAATTTGGAGCCAAACTAATGTCACGTGGCACTCTGCTGTGTGCTTTGAAGGATCTCGAGAGAGTCACAATAACCTTGTCAGGCTGTTTTCTCATCTGTAAGACTGAAGGGGGTTTGTTGGTATCAAATGATCCTCTCCACAAAAGTTCTCCGTGAACCAGAAACGCTGCACTCACTTAGGACATTGTTAATGCGATCGCTCACCTGTTCGTTAGTTGGTAAGCAAGATGCCTGTCTGGAAGCCAGGCCATGTGTCTGGTGCAGAGCATGCACACTGTACTTGAGAGTGAGGTGAGCCTGAGAGAAAAAAATGAGGGAAAGAAAATACATTGTTTTAAAATAAATGCATTCAACGCTTTATTTTATAGAGCACAACTAGACTGTAGGTAAGAGATGAACCAAGTATATATTTTGAAGAAGGGCTCATTTGTTTTTTTGCAGGTATATGGTTTAGAATTTGTTGCTGGCAATCTTAGGTGCAGAAACTTACTTTTTTTTTCAATCCCTATAAATCTGTCTGTATTAAGTTAGCTATTAATACCATATTAGACAACTTAGAGAGTCTTTTTTTAAAAAATATTTTTATTCATTTATTTTTAGAGATGGGGGAGGGAGGGAGAAAGAAGGAGAGAAACATAAATGTGTAGTTACCTGGCCTGCAACCAAGGCATGTGCCTTTACTGGGAGTGGAACTGGCGGCCCTTCGCAGGCCAGCGCTCTATCTACTGAGCCACACCAGCCAGGACAATTCAGAGTCTTAATGGCACCTCAAGTCCACTTTAGATTTATCCAGGGTAAGAAAAGTCCTCACTTACACTGTGTTATTGTTCAATGCCAAACAAAAAAGAATCTGGTATAAGTTTATTTATTGACCTTTCTGTAACCTGTAAAGGAGACTGCATTCTCATTCATTTCTTGCTGGTTGATTTCACTGGGTCCCCAGGGGTATATCAATGATTTTCAACCTTTTTCATTTCATGGCACACATAAACTAATTACTAAAACTCTGTGGACCCCCCCAAAATATAATATGTTTTTTGCTAATCTGACAAAAAAATAGGCATTATTTTGATTCAATCACACCAGATGGCTATTGTCATTTTTTTAGTTTGACAGTCTAAAGGAAAAAAGATCAGTACCCCTACTAAATAGCCAGGTATTGAATGTTTTAAACATTCTTGTGACACATCAGTGTGCCATGGCACGCTGGTTGAAAATTGCTGGGTTCTATAAAAGAAGCAGATCATCAGCTGGTTGCCTGAACAACTGGAGAATAGCAGGTGCTTTTATAGGAATGTAGCAGTGTATAAGGTGGTCTCAACAAGAGCAAAAAGAACAGACTTGAAGTATTGCCTTATCTGTAAGCATTATCTTAACATAGGGTTGATTTATTAAAGCCCCTGGAATGCATGTGCATTTACTTAAAGAGCTGGGAGCCAGGGAAATAACTATACACAAGAAATTGTCCCTGTCCCCAAGGGATTTCTGTTTTAGTGGAAAGACAGACATTCAAGGACAGTTACAGGGCACTAAGCCCTGAGGCTGTGGGAGCTCGCCAGAGGGACACTAGCCTGGCCTGGTGAGGGGGCAATCACAGGGGAGATTTGTTAGAGGAAGTGACATCACACTGGGACTTGAAGGGCCAGGAGGAGTTAAAGTTCAGTGACCTGTGACCTGCTAGAGTTGATTCCAGAAGATGAGCTGAGTCAGTTAGGTGCTGCTCTTGGGAATTTGAAACCTGAGAGGGAGCTGTAAAGACTATAGTGACAGTGTGTGAAGACGAGGAAAGGAGAGGCTGGGGGAAGTCCAGGTGGCCATGACCCAGTCTTAGTTATAAGCAAGTGTGAGAAGCCCCCAGAGAGAGGAGGTGGATCAAGTGCACAGAACAAGGTAGGGTGGTGGTGGCCCAGAGAGAGAAAGAGAGAGAGAGAGAGAGAGTGCTGCCTTGCTCCTGGATGGCTGCCCAGTCCAATTTCCAAGATGCCTAGAGATCTATTATTTCCTAACCTTGGCTTCTGTGAGATTTCTCTATTTCAAAGTAACCTCATTTTTATTGGAATTAGTTTGAATAGGTCTTTGTGCTTTATGAATCAGATGATCTTGAACTTGATGGGAGGCCCACCAGATATTCTACTGGTGTCTCTTTTGAAACAGTCCGGCATTCTCTATTCCCCGGTGCTGAAGCAGTGTGCCTCAAGGTTTTGGTGAGTCAAAACCCTGCAGTAGCCTCATGGGAGAGCTATACCTCTTGTCTGGACCTTCTCCCTTGCTCCCATGGTTCCAGAGGCTCTTCTGGGCCCTCCTGAAGGAACGAGTTACAGAGAAGTACCACCATCTATCTTATTAACTGAGAATTGCCTGTGGCTTCCTATTGCTAGGCCAGTGACCCAGGGCTTCAGCCTTGTTCCAAATCAGTCCAACCTTTGTTTTCTATTTTTACTTAAATGAGCTTCCTTTCTTGTACATCCTCATCACTTGCTTCTAGTGCTTTTTAAGCACTGTGGTCTGTGCCCTTGGTCTTGATGCCTTCTTAGTAGTCACTGGAATCTGCCATGATGCCACTTAAACTTGAGCTGTGATTTTCAGCCCTTCTCAACGTGATGCCATCTCGGCGATATTGCCGTTTGACCCATACACAGTCACCAGGAAGTTAAATCTGAGTTTAACATTTGAACATCAGTTGTTGAGGTTATTAAAATGATAATCCCTCAATATTTAAAGCATCACTTTTTTTTTCTTCTAAGAGTAGAATTGAGCAAAAAGGTAATGGTTATTGGTCACCACATGATGTACCATAATGACAGTGAGTGAGGAATAGATGGATGGGTAGAGGTGATAACAGCCAGTATGAAGACAACCATAGTGAAGCTAATGGAAAACTCGCAACGAAAACAAGATTAAAATAAAATCTCTTTGCTCGAAAGAAGGGGAAACCCCTATCCAACTGAAGCTGTGATTTGATGAACCACATTGGGCAGATTTTAGAGCCTGAAGGTGATAAAGAATTAGTCAGTACTAGAACCCATGTCTTCTGGCTCTTGACGTGACTCAGACTCCTGAGATAATCAGGAACACAACTTCTCTAACTCTACACATACCGTCTACTTGGCTAGAAGTCCAAGAGTTAGGCAGGACCCTGGGGCTCATCTCACCTAGTCCAGTATACTGTCTGAAGCAACTACCCTCACCCTAATAGCCCTGAGTAGCCAGCTTCTTTCCATAATCCCAAACTCAGGTTGCCAATCAATGAATCGATTCTTTTCCTCCATAGCTTGACGTCCCTTGCCATACAGTCTCTTCTGGCATCGCTGCCAATGTTCATCCGGTCACCTGAGCCAGAAACGGAAGGCGCCTTTGACCATTTCCTTCTTTTTCCTGTATGTTAGTATCGGAGTCCTGGTCGGTGTTTTGCTCTGTTTCCCGGGAGCAGCTTTTCTTCCCTCCCTTTCTTTCTGTTGCTACCGGTACTGCTGTCAAGACCTTCAGGATTTTGTGCTCCGATAATAAGTTTCACACCAGATCGATCTGTCTCATGGATTTTGTCAGTACTCTTCTCCTCAAAATCTTCTCCAGAGAAAACTGCAAAAACAAGTTTTATTGTACCACCTGGAATTTAAGGCTCTGCACAGCTTGCTACAAATGGCAACCTCTTCAACTTAATCTCATAATTATTGCTGCTATTCAGACTATGCAGTACACAGTCTGAACTCCACTTTTGCTATTCTCAGAAAAGGTCACATTTGTTCAAAATATGAAGGCTTCTTATTTATTTTTTGATTAAAAATTTTCAATTAGAGTTGACATTCAATATTATATTAGTTTTAGGTTTACAGAATTGTGATTAGATATAGAAATAACTTATAAAGTGGTCCCCTGATAAGTCTTGTGCCTACCTGACACCATACATAATTATTATGATGTTATCGACTGTGTTCCCTGTACTTTACATCCCCGTGACTATGTTGTAACTGCCAATCTGTACTTCTTAATCCCTTCAATAGGAAGCCTTTTGAATTCAGTGTCTCCTGCGGGACCTGACCCTGTCCCATCATCCCGGCTATCTCAGTTCTAGAAAACTGATAGATCTCGTAGGCTTCCCTTCTTCATTTATCTCTCATTTCTTGAACTCTGTTGACACTTGGTGTTGGTGAACAGAAATTATTCACTGTGTTGTGAGTGTGTATGTGTGTGTGATCACTGCCATTGGAGCATAAGCATAAGCAGAGGAAGGGCAGGCTCTGCACATCACTTAAACAGAGTGAGAGCTCTGCTTCTATTTGAGAAGGGAAGTGCTGATAGGAATGTTCTTTGGTTGGTTCTAGAAAAGGTCACTGACAAGGAAATGAGATGCTAAGAAAGTTCAAGAACAGAGAGTAGGTGGTAGCTAGTGCTAGCTGAGACCTAGAGGCACTTTGAAGCATCTCTGCTAGCTTGGGAATGTTGAGGGCGAGTATTGGGGGCAGCTTGGCAGTCAGGTGAGATCGCTAATCCCTGGTCAGTAGAGCAGCAGGGGCTGGGGCAGGGTGAGGGGTCACACACTGACCTTAAAGGTGTTTGATATTGAGACTGGTATCCTTGACAAAGTCAGACAGTGTTCATCCACAAGAAAGAGGCGGTTGTATGAAACGGACAAACCTGCTGTGTCTTCATAGAAAAAAAGGGGGTTGAAGTGAAAAAATCGGAGAGATCCTTTGGCTTTGAGCAGTAACATTCTGATCTAAGACAAACAATGGATGTTCACGTGTGTTTTTTAAAACTTTTATTTTGACCTATGTTAGGCATGTCCCCATGCTGAGGAGATATTTTGGACTCCTGTTATTTCTTTCCTGAAAATGTTTCTCAAAGACAAAAGAACAGAGCTCTGATTATCATTTTGAACTTAATTCATTCTGAAAATTTAAAAAATTTTTCTTCATTAAAATTATAATTTGAATTTTGAAGGTCACACAATTTAATTACATGTCAGTGAATGGATGCCAGTTGTTCCACAGTCTCCTCTTCCCTTTCCTGATCATGTATTTGTCTTATGAATTCCTTTACTTTTTTTCTGATTGACCCACTAAAATGCATGACTAAGTTGTTTAGGCTCCATTCCTGGCTTATTCTCGCTGTACATTCTATTTTCTTGGCAAGTTATTTTAGTGGATCCTTTCCCATTAGCAGAATTTATGGTAGAAAATTGCTTTTGCTTAAAAAAATAGACCCAGCAGGGCAGAAAATTTAAGCTAATCACTTAGTTTCTGAAATTTTAGCAGAAATAAACAAGATGATTAGTTTGAAATGTAATCATAATCAATGAGTTAAAAAAAAAAAACCCTTGAGTTGCTGATTATAACCAGCTCAAATAGACCCCCTAAAATGTAATTCGCTTTTGGAGTGATTCCAAATGGATTCTTTCTGCTTACATTTGCAAAATTTCCCTGTGCTGTGTCAATATTTCAAATAGTATTGAAAACATTTATTACCACTGATCTGACTTCAAATGCATGGAATGTAGGTGGTATCTTGGCTTTCCTGAGCGCTGTATACATGGATTGAAAGGAGACACCAGCTTAGATAAATGCATAGTCCTGATTCTTTCCAGTACATCTGCAGCTCTCTTGTCCTTTCCCCCCTAATGTTTTTATTTTTCATTTTCATTTTTAAAATTTATTTTTATCTATGGATAATTTCAAACATACACAAAGGAAGAGAGAGCAACATAGTAAGCCTCAGAGTACCCGATATTCAACTTCAAGAATTATCAGCTCACAGTCATCTTGCTTCATCTGGACTCCTACCTACTTTCCCCTTTCCCTGCGCTGAGTTGTGAGGCAAGTTCCAGACGTTCAAGTCATTCCACACGTAAATGCTTTAGCATGAGCTCTAAATTGTGATTCCTTCTAAAACCACTTTAGTATCATTACCACATCTAAAAACATTGAGACTATGGATTTCCTTCATCAAACATCCAACTCAAATTTCCTGGTTTGTGTCATATGGTTTTCATAGTATATTTATTAAAGTCAGGATCTAAACAAGGCCCACATGCTGTATCTGGTCAATATGTCACTTAAATCTCTTTTAATTGTAGGTCCCCTGCACCCCCGCTCCAAGCTCTTTTTTCTTTTGCAATACATTTATTGGAGAAACAGGGCATTTATCCTGTAAGTTTTCTCACCATGTGGATTTTGCCAGCTGTATTCCCATGGTTTTGTTTACGGTCTTGCTCTGTGTCTCTTTCTTAGGGAATTCTTATCTGATCAGAGCAGGAAACCATCATTTGCTCTTACAGCGCTTGTTTCTTCATAGCAATTACCTTTGTAACATATATTTTACATGACTCTATTTATTAATTTAGTCAATGTTTTTAAAAAAATTCTACTTTTGCACACCACTGAATAGTCAGCACCTAACTTTAGCAACTAGCCTGTACAAATGTACCAAAAAACATTCATTAATATGTGCAACATAATGAATTTAATGATTGACTTAATGAATTTAATGAATTCTATACTCTTACCTTACTAAATATTATTTAATAAAAATGAGGTGATGAGTTGTGCTTTAGTTATTCTTTGTCTTATCCCTACCTCCTGGCCTTCCACTTATGGCTCCTCTTAACGCCCACTGTCCTGCGGTGCTACAGACAGGGGATGAATATTCCTCTGGGAGAGACCACAAAGGACGCGTGAAACTTAGTCACCTTCTTTCTGGTGGTCTCAGTGGCCTTGGCAGTCTGCATTGTTTAGCAGCTTCAGGAGGATTTTTCTCAAAATGAAAAAGAACTCTCTTTGTTTAAAAAATGATACTTATACTCATGTACTAGTCTGTGAGGCCTACCATGACAGAATATCACAGATGGGTGACTTAAACCACAGAAACTTATTTTCTCATACTTCTGGAGGCTGGAAGTCTGAGGTCCATGGGCTGGGAAGGTGAGTGTTTGGTAAGACTCTCTCCCTGGCTTGTCAACAGCCACCTTCTTCTCACTGTGTCTTCAAATGGCCTTTCCTCTGTGTACCTGAAGAGAGCTCTCTGGTGTCTCTTCTTATAAGGACACCAGTCCTACTGGATTAGAGTTCCACTCCTATGATCTCATTTAACTGTAATTCAGATACAGTCACATTGACGGTTAGGGCTTCAACATACGAGGGGAAACAATTCCGTTCATAACAACTCAGTAATACGTTCATTAGGGATCTGGGTCTAAATTGAACCAATTCTCCTAACTATTAAACTTTTCTTTCTTTTAAATTCTTACTGATAGGTGACTCATTTTAAAAGGCTTTATCAAGGATTGAAAGATCATGACTACCTTACCTATAACATTATTTTATCTGTGTCTACCAGCTCTAGGGGCATTGGATCAAGAGTGTGGAATTAGCATATATGAATTATTTTTTCTGTGATTGTCTAATATTTAAATTAAACATTTGATTTAATATAATGGTTAAATGACATAATTTTAAATACTAAAAACAAAGTTAAAACATACAGAGTAAAAGCGGGGATAAAGTTAGAACTAAGATTTGGCCCTGACTGGTATGGCTCAGTGGGTTGGGCATTGTCCCACAAACCAAAATGGTCAAAGATTTGATTCCCAGTCAGGACGCATGCCTGGTTGTGGGCCAGGTCCCCAGCTGGTGGCATGCGAGAGGAAACTGTTTCCTTGCCTCTTTGGTGTTTCCTTGCACAACGGTATTCCTCTCCCCCCTTTTCTCACCTCCTTCCCATCTCTCTAAAAATAAATAAATAAATAAATAAAATCACTTTAAAAAAAGGAACTAAGATTTGAATACAAAACCTAATGTATATTTCTGAAAATTTTTGTAAAATACTTAAAATATACTTACTTAAAAGGAACCCTGACATAAATATCTACGTAGATCAATTTATAAATGGGCCTTTTTAAATGATATAAAAATATTCTATAATATACTCAGACATGTTGATTAGTTATATGACCCAAAGCTCAATTCTTACCTTCTCAGTGATGCAGACTCTGACCACCTTCCCTAAAATGCATTCATGCCCCTTCTTGTCAGCCCTTCCTTTCGTTGCTCTACTTCCTCCACAATACCTATCATTTCCAGAAATATCATACAATTTGTTTATTTTGTTTGTTTGCCTCCTTTGACTTAGAATGTAAGCTTTATGAGTTCAGGGTTTGTGTGTGTTTTGTTTCTTGCTGAACCTCTGGCCTCCAGAGCAATGGTTGTGACATGTCAATTAGATTTTGATAGACAGATCTTTTTTAACGTAAACTAAATATAACTTATAAAGCAATGCATCAGAATTATCTGGAGGGCTTGTTACAGCACAGATTGTTGAACTCTGCCTCCCAAATTTTGGAATCTATAAATCTGGAATGTGGCCTGAGAACTTGCACTTCTAATGAGTTCCCAGATCATGCTGATGCTGGTGGTAGAGAAAAAACACACTTCAGAAAACACTATTTTAAAGAAACCAAAACTCAATAGCATCATGAAATGTTGGGGATGGATATGAATTATTAGTATCTGACCTTAGCTCTTGGCTTAGTACATCTGCTATGTTGTAATTAACCTGCGGGAGCAAATGTAGTGGAGCCCAGGATTTGTAAGGCAGTAAGTGGTTTTCTTGACTCCGTCTCAACAAATTAAGGAGCGTGCTGAGTCCCCACAGGCTGCCATCATTCAGGTGTGTTAAATACTGACTTTCATGATGGCAGTAGATTTACATAAGGCAAGTTCGGGTCCTCCCCAGAGCTTTGTTGTTAATGTAATGAATGAATGGAAATTTTCCCTTTGGAAGGCTGTTAAGGCTTTTCTTTTGGTAGAATCTTTAAAAAAATTTCTAATGCAACATGAAAAAAATAGCATTCTAGGTATTGAGATAGTAATTTAGCCTTTCTAAGGTGGCTTTCATCCTGAAAATGCTTTGCAAACATTAACTAATGCGTTAGGCAATCCTTGGAAGCAATTTCTACTCTCTACATTTTGTTCTTTTAGAGGTTGGAGGCAGGTTTGGATTCTATCACGTTTCTGGGGTCTGATTTCTCTCCTTTTTGGTCTGTTTATGCACTGGAAGGGAGATGGAAATCAGGTCTTAAAGTCAGATTCTCCTGCTATTTAGTTTCCTCCTGAGGCAGGTTATTTCGTGTTTCAATTGATATCTGATAATCTTAGTTTTTATTTGCAATGATTAGTTATTAAGGCAATAATCTTCAGAACTGTGATTCTGTTTATCATCCAGTAGGAGGTAAACTTAATAGGGAAACAGAGGTCTTGCTTTTATGGACATTCTTCTATGTTAAAAAGAACAATAAGTGCGATATATGCAAAATTTTCAGCAAAATAAGTGTAACTATGTTGCCCTAGAAATATTTTCAGTAACATGCTCACTGTATTCAGTAATATTGGGTTAAATTATCTTATAACTCCTGTGTTATTAAATTTTGAGACGGTGGAAAATCTATCACCAGAAAGAACATCTTATTGGATGAGAAAGGACACACAGAATCCAGAGGACCAGGCAAAATATTTCATTGTAAGTATGCCAAATCCATCTTGAGCAGTAAGGGAGGCAGCTGCTCTTACTAGTCTTTCCTCTTTCTTCATTCACTTAGTATTTTTTTGAGTGCTTGGTACAGGCTAAGTATTTGTCTAGTTTCTGAGTTTAGAGCCATGGACAAAACAAAGATTCTGGCCTTGTGGGCTTAGATAATTGCAGAAGGGAATAATTCATAAATAAAACTGTATGTGTTTATCAGAATTAAGCATTGACCAACTCTGTGTAGACATCAAGACAGAGCTCTCAAGTAACATGACATGTGGCAGAAATCCAGAAGGAAGTGTGAAAGTGACCCCCTTTGATATTTGAGAGAAGAACATTACAGGCAGAGGGAAATTAGGAGCTAGCATCTGGAGATGGGAGCATGGCTGGCAGACTCAGGAGCAACAGGGAGCGAATGGGCTGCAGTGGAGTGAGTCAGAGTGGAATGGTACTAAAGGAAGTCAGAGGGACACATGAGTATATGGAGAGATACAGGTAAATCCCTTCACTTTTTTTATCTTCCCATAAACTATTTGGAGGGTTTGCATAACTAGAAGACCCAAAGAGTAGATATTTAAATTTTATAAGACATTGTCTGGAATTAAGTAAAAGAGCTAAGATATCTGCCCTGGCTGGTGTGGCTCAGTGGATTGAGCACTGGCCTGTGAACCAAAGGGTTGCTGGTTTGATTCCCAGTCAGGGCACATGCCTGGATGGTGGGCCAGGTCCCCAGTAGTGGGCATTCGAGAGGCAACCACACGTTGATGTTTCTTTCCCCCTCTTTCTCCCTCCCTTCCCTTCTGTCTAAAAATAAATAAATAAAATCTTTAAAAAATAATAATAAAAAAAAGAACTAAGATATGTCAGATTTTTTCTAGAACAGTGATTTTCAAGTGATGTGCTGCAAGAATTTTTAAAACATGTAATACCTTACTATCTAGTCAGGGGCACTGGCCTCTTTTCCCTTAGCTTGTCAAATAAACAATGACAACAGCCAACACAACAATAGCTGTCCACTGTAAATGAATCAAAATTATACCTATTGTTTGTTAGATTGGCAAAAATATATACTTTTTGGTGTGCCACAGAATTTTAGAAATTAGTTTATGTGTGCCATGAGATGAAAAAGGTTGAAAATCGCTGCTCTGGAATAATTGCAGATTGAATATAGGGATTGTTTCAGACTTATGTTATTTTTTTCATAGCACTAGAAATTTAAGAGCTCCAGGGTAGCTTCTTATTTATCACAAAAGAGCTCAGATTGCATCTCTAAGGACTGTGGCCCTGGAGAGGAATCACCATGAAAATCTGTGTTTAAAACTTGGATCACTCTGTGCCTTTTCATGATATCTTTCTCCTACTCCCGTTCTACAAGCACTGTGACTGAAATTGAGCTCATAGTACATCATGCAAACACTGATTAAAGAATTTAGCATTGGATTGAGCAATACATTTTAAAATAAACTAATTTGTTTTTGGCCATTTCGATTGGAATAATCACCCCATTGAAGTGTATGTATAGTAGAGATAAAAGGAATTAAAATTATGAAGCCTGATTATTCCATTTTCTTCTATGAATAGTTAATGTTGTACCCCAGGAGGACCATAGACTGAAAATGCAATCAGGTTTCCTTTATGACCCTTGCAGATTTAAGCTGAACTAAGCATGCTGGTTTGCAATAAATAGTGACATAAATCAGGAAAATAGCCAGTCTAATTTTGATTGGCAGAATTAGTGTCATTGGATCTATTTTTTATAGTTTTCTATTTCTTAGGTCTCCTAATGTGGCTTCCCTGTATAACAAGGAGAAACATCATTAAATTTTAATTATGAGTAAATTCATTTGGTATTGGTTTTTTCATTACATTCTCACAGGGTGTCTTGAGCTGTGGGGTTATTTTTATTATGTATTTTACAATCATATGGCCTACTTGTAAGTGGAGAAACTTGGGTGGGCTTGGGGGCAGGAGAAAAGATGTGACTTGCCTACTAATAATCAAAACAATGATATATCCTTTTCTCATGGTATGGGACAGCAGAACCCCCTTTGGAAGGGTGATTTGAAGTCTTTTTTCCCTAGTAGAGGTGACCAGTTGTCCTAATCCATCCATCCATCCATCCATCCATCCATCCATCCATCCATCCATCCATTCATATTCTCTCCTGTCATTCCACCTGTAACCAATACAAACCATAGGCTATAGCTCTGGGACCAGGAAACAGGCCAAATTTTTAGGTCCATATTGGGATGAACCTGCAGCCTGACCAATGGAGGTTATCATCAGTGACAACCTGATGGAAATAGGTGGGAGTGGGGCTCATGCTCATACATAGTCTCTAGGGAGGTGGCTGTATTTGTCTCAGGAATCTCTCTTTGTAGCTGTTTTCAGCCTTACTCTTCATTAATTTCCATGCACATCCATATTACATCCTTTCAACAGTTTCCTCACCAAAAGAACAGACATCTGACAGACACAGAGAAACTGTCAAACATCTCTCTCACCACACATGTGCGTGAACACACATGCGTGCCTGAGACAGCTTTCTAAAATGGTTGATCCCTTCTACATTTCCACTGTAAACTACGAGAGTTCCAGTTTCCTAACCAATATATATGCTTATCGGTCATTTTCATTTCAGCCAGTCTAACAGGTATGAAGTGGTATCTCTTTGTGATTTTAATTTTAATTGCCATTATGATTTATGATGTCGAGCAGGTTGACCACCATGTTTATTTGCAACTCATCCTTGCCCATGCCACACTACAGAAAATACTGATCTGTTCAGTCTTTATTTTTATAGTATTGAAATACTTACCATCTTCTAATATGATACGTAATTTACTTAGTGTATCTATTGCTTATTATCTGTTTCCCTAACCATCTCCTTTACAAACTAGAATGTTAGTATGGACTTTTTTTCATGTTTTGATTATTGATATAGCCCAGAGTATTAGAATGGAACCTGCCATTTATTTGATATTGGATGCATACTGGTTAAAAGAATGAATAATTATTAGTCCTTTAGTATTAGGGGCAACATTGTTGAGAAAGGGAAAGTTTTCAAGAAGACACACACAAAAGAAGTGAAGGGGGAGGGTTTTGTCTATTATTTCCCTCCATCTGCCCCTTGTGCTTTCTGTGTTTCTTGTAGGCAGAGGTCAGCTGTCTGAGTAGCATGACTAGCTGCAATCAGCAGCTACATATATAGTCATATGTACTGAACTGTTTGGGGATCCACACTTGGAAAACTTGATGGAAAGGAAAAATTACTATAAATATGGCAATGTAATCAAGTAAAGCAGAATAGCTTTTATGGGAGATATAGATGCAAGGCAATGCCTTTGCAAGAAAAAAGCAGTGAAGTATAAGACAAAATGCTAGATATTATGCTGAGTGGGGCAAACAAAGACAGAGAGTAAGATGTAATAGCTGCCTTGAGAAGACTGCCTGGCCCTACTTTCATTCCGCTCACTCTGCTGCGAATATGATCTATACATGTCCTCCATGAAGTTTATATTCTTTCGCAAAGCATTCAGGGTACTTCACAATCTAGAGCAATTATATTTATGGTCTTTCTAACTTAACAAGGTAATAGGAAAAGAAGATAATTTCAAGTAGAGCCATAAAGAGAGTTAACCTTTATGGAAGATGAATATTTAAGACATATTTATTCATTGTACTTATTCCTGTTGTGGCAAAGAAGGTAAACGGATGTCCTATAAATAAATTATGATTTCTTACCTAGAAAATGGTGACCAGTTGATGTTTTCCACTGAGAACACAGCAGCAGGACATTAAAATGTGGCAATAAGGATTTATCTCAGATACAGAAAGATTTTCTGTTTGCCAGACACTGAGATGACTTCTTGAGAGAAGTTATAAAATCTACTAATGTGGAAACTTTTCTCTTTAACCTCATTCTGTCTGGAATAGTTTATGTCAACAGTTTTTCAAAGTATGCCTAGCATTTTATGGACTGTTAAGGGAAGTTGCTCAAAGCAAAGATTCTATTGTCGGATGCATTTCGGCAACACTAGGTTTAACAATGTTAAACGGACTTCTTCACTGAGAGGGCTTCACGGGTCCTTGTTCTGTGCTCTCTGAGTTTCTGGTGGGGGTGGGGGCATGCTTCGTACAGCACACTTCTGAAAGTTATTCGATCATATAACCCATTTTTAGAGTCCTTTGTTAGTACTCTGTTACTTTGAAGGTGGCTGATAAATTAAGTGGACTTTTGTGCAATGTTGAAAATTTTTTTTACTTGTGAAATTCCTACTTTTAAAAACAACAACAACATCTCCACAGAGCTATCCTTTTTAAGAAACCACCTAGTGTTTTTTTTAGCAAATATTACTGGCACATCTCGCTAGGAGTTAACCAGCCTCCACGGGGTGTTGGGGAAATATTTCCTTTCTTTCCTTTTACCTTTTGTAGGGTGGGAGTGGGGAGGGCATTGAAGTTGTACAGTTTTGGAATAGGTGAGGGTACATAGTTCACTTGGCTTTGGTTCCATATTGGACTTTAACAGGTGAAGCATCCATGAGTGTCATTTAAAGAAAAGTTATAGAACAAACAACTGGCTTTAGATGTTTAGTATAAAAAAATACTCCTGTGCCCACCTTTTAATGTAACTGTAAACCTGGGAGCCAAAGTATATTCTGCCTTTCAACTTAAAAAAATAAAAATAACACCTATACACAGATTCCTTGGGAATAATTTTACAGTTTTAAACATTTTCCAGTGAGCCATAGTGGAGTGACAGCAATGAGTGTTATGGACCAGAAGCAAATTTGTGGAATCTTAGTCCTCATTCTGGTTTCCAAACACATTAGTTTTGCTAATAACAGTAGAGGCGGAGCCTATAATTATAAGCATGCACATTAACTTTGCTGCTGTGATGAGTGAAACTCTGAAGGCTTCTAATAAAATAAGAGGTCAGTACCAGGCCATTTATGAGATGGTACAATTTGGGGACAATAATTTCACCTGGAGCAGCTTACTCACCACTGCGTTACGTGACGGTTTATCCATGGAAAGTGACAGCACCACCTTCTGTAACTCTTCACATATTGATTTTTACAGTAGTAAGTTCTCAGGTCCTTGAGTGAATCTTTCAGGAGTTATATAAATATTAATGGAAAAACATGTAGGGGGAAGTTACCTCTGCATCTGCTTAACTACTAATTTGAAATGAGGCAAAAAAAAAAATAAAAAAGCAACAAAAAGAAATAGAAGAGACCATGAGGGAAGGGATCCACAGAACGAGGTGAAGTATTGTGTAGGTGGTAATTTACTTTAACATTGTGTTGAATGTGTGTGAGATTAGGTGACCTTTAATGTATATGCTAGAGGTGGTTGGTTAGTCAGCATGTGAAGTACCCAAATCATTCGTCTCACTCTTGAGAAGCTATGTTAGTCAGGGTTCTTTCACACACATGGGGTAGGGCAAAAGTAAGTTACAGTGGTGAGTATGCAAAACACAGAGTTTATTCTTGTATTACTATCTATTAATTACTGTATTATCATATGTACAGACAACTATAAACCTGCTTTTTCCCACCCTGTATATATATGAGAGAGAAAGGTTTATTTTTTAGGAATTGGCTTGTGTGATCATGGGAGCTGGCAAATAGGGCAGACCAGAAACTCAAACAGTTAGGCTTTCTGTCTTGGCATCTTTTCTTTTTTTTAATTACTTTATTGTTGTTCAATTACAGTTTACATTCCCCCCCCACCCCAGCCAATCCCACCCCCCTCCCCCGCTCCCACCCTCCCCCTTGGTTATGTCCATGTGTCCTTTATAGTATTTCCTGGAAACCGTTCCCCGCACTGTTCCCTCTCCCTTCCCCTCTGGCCATTGTTAGATTGTTCTTAATTTCAATGTCTCTGGTTGTATTTTGTTTGCTGTTTTCTTTTGTTGATTATGTTCCAGTTAAAGGTGAGATCATGTGGTATTTCTCCCTCACCGCCTGGCTTGTTTCACTTAGCATAATGCTCTCTAGTTCCATCCATGCTGTTGCAAAGGGTAGGATCTCCTTCTTTCTCTCTGCTGCGTAGAATTCCATTGTGTAAATGTACCAGTTTTTTGATCCACTCATCATGACTCCACTCCAGGAAGACCAAAAACCCAATTAAAAAATGGGCAAAAGACTTGAACAGACACTTCTCCAAGGAGGACATACAGAGGGCCCAGAAACATATGAAAAGATGCTCAGCATCACTAGCCATCAGAGAGATGCAAATTAAAACCACCATGAGATACCACCTGACACCGGTCAGAATGGCCATCATAAACAAACCAACAGACAAGTGTTGGAGAGGATGTGGAGAAAAGGGAACCCTATGCACTGTTGGTGGGATTGTAGACTGGTGTGGCCACTGTGGAAAACAGTATGGAATTTCCTCAGAAAACTAAAAATGGAATTGCCTTTTGACCCAGCAATTCCACTTCTGGGATTATACCCTAAGAGCCCTGAAACACCAATCTAAAAGAACCTATGCACCCCAATGTTCATAGCAGCACAATTTACAATAGCCAAGTGCTGGAAGCAACCTAAGTGCCCACCAGTCAATGAGTGGATCAGAAAACTGTCTTGGCATCTTGAGGAAGAATTACTTCTTCCTCAGAAAACCCCAGTCTTTCTTCCTATGGCCTTTGACTGATTTGACGAGGCCCACCTACATTATGGAGGATAATCTCCTTTACTTAAAGTCTACTGATTATAAATGTTAACCATATCTAAAAATATAACTTTATAGCATTATCCAGACTGGTGTTTGACCAAACAACTGGCACCATTGCCTAGCCAAATTGACACACCAAATTACCCAACTCAGATATCTATACGAGCACTTCCAATTTTGTCATTGAAATCCATACCAGAGGTCTGTTCTTCAGCATGAGAGTTGCTAGAAAATAATCTTATGTTAATGTGATAAGTAGTGGTCAAACTAAATAGTTGGCCAGAAAGAGTGTACAGGCACTGCTGTTCTTAAGAGAAAAAGGTCAAACTCCTGCAAGCCCAGCAGACTTGTGGGGTGAGAACTGAACTGGTTTTGGTCATGTGTCCCTGCAGAAAAGTCTCTGCTCTCCTGGCGAGCAGTTTAGCTGGTCCTACCTCAGAGTAGTGGTCAACCTCCTCAGAGTGAATCTGTCATTCAAAGTTCTCACTAGAGAGCTGCAAGACAGAGGCGGATTTCCTGAGCTCCCATGGGAAGGTGGTATAGACTCTTTATATCCACTCGTTCATAAACCTTTGCACTCCAGCAGAATTTTGTCTAAGACTTGCTTTCATTTATACATCCCACCTGGCCCTTACTGCTAGAGGCTTTTACAAAGGCTTTGGTCATTTTTAGATGGCCAGGCCTAGTTCACAACAGGAGCACTTTGGAATTCAATATCAAAAAGCAATCCATTGGGAGGAACACTGGGGTTTCCTCTCCATTCCAGTTGACTGCAGTCCTTTTTTGATATGAGTGACTTTGGTCAGTGAGTCTAGTTTTCTGCCTCCTTCAGGTTTAGGTCCTCACTATGAAAATGTCTTCATAGGAATAATCAAATGCCAAGAGTTGTTGGAGAAATAATCTTACTTATTTTTTTCTGTTTGAAGCTTAAAATTCTTAAAGGGATTTTTCAGGGAAGAAATATCCTCAATTAGTATTTAATATGTTGACTTTTCACTTATATTTAATGTAATTTTAAGCATCATATGAGTCATGCAAAGCTCCCTCTCTTTTACATACACTTCAGAATGTGGGTTGATTGCATTTTATGGAAAGCAGTCATTTTAAGAATGCATTTCCCATACCATGAAACAGGGAAAAATAGGTGAATGAGTGCCTGAAGTCAGAAAAATACAGATATTTGAACAATTATAAAAAATAGGACCTATACTACATTTTATTAGCCCATTAACATTTCCCCTTTAAGTCATGGAATGTAGGTATTTGAATGCACACTTAAAAGTGGAGAAAGGGAACTAATTATCCACTCAAGTGAGTTTTCTCTAAAACTAGCATTTTAACCACCTCTTTAGAAGCTAAATAATCCATTGAACTTGGGAGTAGGAAAGTGGATGTTTTCCAAAAAGATACACTATATTTTGATATAGAAGGTATTTTGCTTTTGAATGAACACATTGATTGATAAAAGGAGTCAACTACACTATTAATAGTAGCTCTTCTCAAAGCTCTGTTATATAAATAAATCTCACACATTGTTTTTTAGTTGCTAAGACAGATGCTTACTAGATTCATCATGCCTTTCAAATAGTGTAGCCTTGAAGTAAGCCACGAATTTCTTTACAGGTTTGTTTGGTAAAGCATGATGAGTTCATATCTACTTTTAGGAAATGTTGCTCTAAAATATTTTGACCTTTGCTAAGTGAGAGAAACTATGAAATTTTTGGCTCTTTCTGTTTATTTTACATTATAGAATGAAGGCACCTTTTTCTCTGCATCAACACTTAGTGACAAATGAATGAAAAGTCTTCCTTGAGTAAGGATGACTCAGAAGACTTCAGAGGACAAATGTGTTCTCAAAGCAGTACTGAGCAGTGGGAGAGGCTCCTTGTCCAGGTGTATGTTTCCGTAGGAACAAAACTATTAATGCATGCATCTAATTTACACAGATATATGTTAGCTACCCTCTTATTTCCTCTACCTCTGTGTTCTCCACTTCATCAAAGCAACTTCACTGATTACTCCATCTGTAAGTTTAAGTGTTCGGAACCTAGGATTCTATGGCCCAGACCTTATTTGAGCCACATTCATCTCCAACCGGAACTGAAGTGTGGTGAATTGATGACGTACCAGGCTTGGGTCTCTGAACAACTCTTGAATTGCTGTATGTTCTTCTTTTTCCTCCCAGATCTTAGTTCTTGAGGGTTTCCCTGTATAGTGCTCATCTCCAAGCCCTAGCTTCCCGGAAGCCACGTGGGTCTCATGGGGGTCCTGGTACTTCACCCAATCTCTTGCTTGACCCTTAGTTTACCCAACTGGCTTTGGTTCTGCCATATGAACATAGCTCTCTCACAGCAATATCACTGCTTAGATTTTCCAGCTCTGCCCACCTGAGTGAATACCCAGCATTGAATGTCCTGATAGTGGAACTGAAAACCCAGCCATTTTCATATAGGTGTTTGTAGCTGAATGGATACCCCTCTCCCCCATAACTGCCTTGTCTTAGCTCATCCTGCCCATCCATAGCCATTTCCTGTTGCCATCCTGTCTATGATGGTTGATCTTATGTGTCAGCTTGGAGGGTTTTGGGAGATGAGATTAATATTTAAATTGATGAACTTTGAGTGAAATAGATTGTCCTCCATAATGTGGGCGGGCCTCATCTAATCAGTTGAAAGCCTGAATAGAACAAAAAGACTGACCTCTCCAGGGAATTTGTCAGTAGACTACCTTCCAATTTCACCTGCACCATTAGCTCTCCTGGGCCTCTACCTGGTGCTCTCCAGACAGGGACTGAACCTTTGGCTATCATGGGTCTCAAGCCTGGCAGCCAACACTACAGATTTGTATTTGCCAGACTCTATAACTCTATGAGCCAGTTCCTTATAATAAGTCTATTTCTGCACATATACACATCCTATTGTTTTTGTTCATCTGGAAGACCCTGACTACTACACGGCCTTCTGTTGTAGTCCCTCAAACTACAACACTATTACACATGTGTATGTTTGCATTTGCCTCTGTATATATACACGTGTATACTGGAGGGAACATGAAGCTTCATGTTGACTTTGGATCAGAGCTCTAACAGGCAGTTTTATTTTCTGCAGTCATGGGAGGGAGTTGGCAAAAAAGCTATCAAACAAAAGTCCTCAGGCCCTCTCTACCTGGAATGCTCTTCCATTAGAGAGTTTTACAGTTGTTCCTACATTTTGATTTAGGTATATATTCAAATGCCCTTCTCAAAGAAGCCTGTCCCAACCACCATCTAAAATAACACCCTCCATCATCCTGCATAACCTTACTTGGAATGATACTTCTTCATAGCACTTCTACCACCTAACATATTAGTATGTGGACACTAATTTGCTTGTTGTCTAGCTCTCCATGAGCATTTCAAGTTCATGGGTGTTGCTTTATTTACTGCCGTATCCCAGGTGCAAGATGGGGACTTGCACAGATTAGATGTTTGAACAATATTTGTTGAGTAAGTGAATCAATGAATGAATGTTCCATATAACAGAATAATTAACACAAGATTTGTACATTTATGTAGCATTTAACTTGAGCAAAGGCAGAATCCTACAGCAAATGTCATATTACTTTAGTGAAAAATATAATTTCCCGTAGCTAATATGTTATAAGGTTAAGAGGTCATGATAAGATTGCATTACTGGAAAGTTAATAGAAATTTTTGTGAAGTACAGAATTGTGTATTAAAGAGAAACATTGTGCTTGTGATGACAAGGAAGAGAGGATGTCGGGAGTTAGAGTTTAAGAAGAACTTTGTCCCCTCTGGCTGATTCCCAACTGTGCTGTTTGTTCATTGGCCCTCTGTGGTCCCTGGAATGTGGATGGTCCCTGTGGATTCTCCAGCCTTCTCTGAATTTTCTAACTGAGAAGGGAGATTTCCACAGAGTATTTGAATGCTTATGTGAAAATAAACAGGGAGAGGGGGGTATCAGTGTATAATTTTTTATTCCTAAGGTAAAATATTATGGCCAGTGTACATCACAGGTCTCTTCTTTCAAATGCTGGGTGCGAGTGTATACAGGTGGTCTACATTAAATAATGGAATGGACTAATTGGTAAAGATCTTTATATTCTGGGGTTGCATCTCTTTGTGTTATAAAATAGCTATGTCTGCATTCACCTGGCAAAGTGAAGCAGGGATGCCCTCTATGAGAGACCTATAGCGTGGAGATGTTTCTCAAATGCCATGGCACATGGCAGTCTTACCTGGCAGCCTCAGATTGCTGCATCTCATCTGCTGTCGGAGTGCATTTCAGCTGAATAACTGCCAAGCAGTGGACAGGCGAGAATTGCTTCCCATATTTGAGAATGGCTTTGGGGTCCAAAGCCAGATTAGCTGTGGGAAGAGAACAGGCTTTGGAGTCAGCCAAGTGTCAGATTGAAACCCGGTTTGCCTCTTGCTGTTTGGATGAATTTAGTGAAGTTATTAAATCTCTTTGAGCTATAATTTCTTTTCTTTGACATAGGAAGAATTGTACTTACCTGGTAGGGTTACCAAGAGGTCTCACGTGACACATAGTACAAACACCTGAGAGATGATAGTGTTTCTCCTACTCTCCACCATTTACAGCTTATTAGTGGTTTTATTTCTATTTACTTGCTTACTTTCCCTGTGGCAGGTCTACCTCTCATAGCACACACAGAATTTATGATTTAGGAAGGATCTTGTCTAGGTCATCTGGGTCAACCACACACATACACACACTGAGTTTTCTACGTCCCTTCCCATTTCTGGTCATAACCATAGAGTAGAAAGCAAGTTTATGCTATTGGACGCTCCCCAGGTCTCCATAAAACCAGATAATGGCTTCGTTCCAATTGTAAAAATATTTATTAATGCTATAATTCTTTAAGACCCACCTTCTTCCTAACAATCCTTTAACTCAAACAATAAATGGATTTCCCATGTTACACCCTGTCCTCCCATCTTGCCCCTTCTACAAAAGTAATTTTTAAAAGGGCTTTGACATATTTCCCATTTAACATTTGAAAACATATAAGCAGGATGATTCTCACATTTCCAGATTAAACTATGGATTTGTTCATTCGTGTTTATTGTAAAAAAAAAATCTTAGAGCTGCAATATCCTACTCCACTTAACCCAGAAAAGTATTTTTTTTGTTTTTGTAAAAAAAAAGAATTATGTTTTTAGTTGAAATATAATTCACACACAATGAAATGCATGGATCATAATTTTATGAGGAGATGAGAGGTTTTACACTCATGACCTAGTTTGTGAGGAGTTTAAGACTATTGATTAAAAACCAACCAAACCAAAAGGGTGACACAGAAGATCACATTCAGAACTCACAAGCCAGAAAGGTAAAATCTCAGTGTATAAACATTGAATTTTCTTTTAAAAAATATTTAATTTATTTATTTTTAGAGAGGGAGAAGGGAGGTAGAAAGAGAAGGAGAGAAACATCAATGTGTGGTTGCTTCTAGCATGCCCCCAACTGGGGACCTGGCCCACAACCCAGGCATGTGTCCTGACTGGGAATCAAACCAGCAACCCTTTGGTTCACAGGCCTGTGCTCAATCAATTGAGCTATGCCAGCCAGGGCTGAATCTTCTTTTTTTTTTTTAAACATATAGCTACTTTATTTTTTTATTATTGTTTTACTTTATTTTTATTATTGATACCATTACAAATGGGCTCATTCCCTAAGAAGCATAAATGGTAGGTAGAAGATAGGGGAAGGTTAAGAATAGTATAGGAAATGTAGAAGCCAAAGAACTTATATATATGACCCATGGACATGAACTAAAGAAGGGGAATGTGGGTGGGAAGGGGTATACAGGGTGGAGGGGAATAAAGGGGGAAAATGGGACAACTGTAATAGCATAACCAATAAAATATATTGAAAAAACTAAAAATATAAAAACAAAACAAAAAAACAAATGGGCTCATTCCCTGCCCACCTGCACCATTTGCCCACCTCCACCCAGGCCCCTCCTTCCCTCTGGCCATCCCCACACTGTTGTCTCTGTCTGTGTGTTACACACGTGTGTTCTTTGGCTAGTCCCCTCACCTTCTTTCATCCATCCCCTCCCTCCGCCTTCCCTCTGAGACCTGTCAGTCTTGAACATTGAATTTTTCTCTGCCTCCAGCTCCCTAATCATTATTGTGGGTGGCAGTGCCTCTTGAAGAAAAAATTTGGCCTTAGTAAAATTTTTAAGTTGTAAAATTCGTAAAACTGTAAAGGCTAATTATAATCCTAATTTGCTTCACCACTGGTCATATTAACAAGTATAAGATTTTCTTGGAATCAAGTTTCTGTGATGTTTTAAATAAACCTCTGATTTACTCCATCAGAAACTCCTGGTTTCATATTCTGTAGTCAACAGCAAAGGCATTGGGCTACTGAAAATTCTTAAAGCAAACAAAAGCTCCTGAATTTTGTCATTGTTAGGCCTGTACGGTCTTCACATCTGCCTTAACATTTGTGTTTCAAATTATTTGTGAGAAAACCAAAGGTCTAATATATAGACCCATTTGAATGGGGCTAATAATAACTCCATCACATTGCTATTAGGATGAAAGGAGCATTTGTTTACACCTGGGACAAATTTAGACTTTCATGCTGCAAGATTCATACACAGGAGGCATTTAAGTACTGAATATCTTATCTGATGCCCCATCCTGCCCCCCACATCTCATGTAATGGGGATCCTGATGACACTTCTCAGGAAAGTCAAAGAAGAATTGTGCAATCAAATGATATATGGTGAGTTTCGGTTGATGAAGAACACTTAACTGTCTCTGTTTAAAAATTCTTCAGTAATGAAAACAATAAATGTCTCTGAAACATATTGCTTCTCCCAAGTAGAAAACTGTTATGGTCATGAGAGAAAAAAATAGCACCAAGAGCAATGAATACAATCTCAAAAGTTCAGGTGGCAAATATGGTGTCCTAATGAAAAACGTCTCCTCCTGGTGTCAGTTCTGTTGACCATTATGAGACACCCTTGTGTGCTCAATACCTGAGAACTGTGCCCTCACCTTCATGTCACATGTACTGTTTGTCAGCGGTTATCAGAGACAGATGGCCTTAGTGGGAGGTCCCATAAAGCCACAGGAGTGCCTGGAAATCCCAGTGATAAAGGTGCAGCCCTCTTCACACATTTTTCCTAACATGTCACATTTTTATTGAGTACCCATTTTATATGTGCCTGGTCCCGAGATGGCAAATTTGAACATATTGTGTGTATCTCTGAAAAATCTGCAGTGTAATGGAGAAATGGCCACACAAACAGATACAAAACAATGAGTTATGGGCAATTATAGAAGTCTGTACAGGGTGTTGGAAGCACCCGGAGAGGGGCAGCTCACCTGGGTGATAGGGAAGGAGGTGTTTGGAGTAATGAAGACATGTTTCCTGGGGAAGAGACATCGAGTCTTAAAGAATGACTAGGAGATCTGAAATGCCCATGATCTGTTTACTCAAAATCAACACCTGTCTTGCTATGGCATAAAAACACAAGCACACTGATAGCAATGATGGCACATTTAGATCTGTACCTCCCGTTTCACTCTCTGGACTGGAATTGAAAGCACAGAGGAAAGAAGCCATATTTCCACCCCAGGGAAAGAGGCAGAAAGGACAGGAAACCCCAAAGGAAAAAGCTGGGATTCCTAATCACAGACTGGGGTTTGCTTGCACCTGCTGAGTGGCCCCTTTCTGGGTCGGCTGTGTCTAATACTTGCCAGTGGGAAAGATTATGAATTTTTAGAGTATGTGGACTTTGATGTGAATGCAGCAGGAAGTCCAAGTAAACAGAGATGCAGCTGTGTCAGTTGTCAGATTGGCAAGTGTCTTAATCCTGGGCTGAAAGGGGAAGCTGGACTGTCATCAGCTTCCCTGAAAACTGATAAATTGGATGCAGACAGCTAGGGCCTAGGCCTGCCAGACAGATCTTTAGGGCTGAAATATAGCTTCTATATGTAGAACTCTGAGAAACACGCATAGACCCCAAATGCATCATGATCCTGCTTAGAGTTATGACTTGTTATATTAGAAATGATAATAATAATTAATATCATGAGGCCTATTTTCTGCCTCCGTGGGAAGGCGATGGCCTGCAGTGGATGAGGTCTGTGTTTAATGGGCAGGGGAGCCTCTTCCTGTCATGCACACTGGCCCCACACTGCTGGCCACAGTGCGTGTCTGCAGAGAGTGTGTGCATTTCTGTGAGTCTGTCTCCTTCTGTAAGTGTACATGGGTGTGTGTATCTGTGTGCATCTGTCTGTGTGTATGTGTATTTGTATGTGTTTGTGCTACTGTCCATGTTTGTCTTGTCTATGTATTGTGGGTGGGTGTATGTATCTGTGTGTGTATCTTAGTGTACATGTGTGGGCATGTGCGTGTATCTGGGTATCTGTGTAGATACGTGTGGGTGAGTGTATCTCTGTGTGTGTCTATTTCTGCTTTGTCTGTGTATACATGTGGAGGATTTTGTGAACATACCTTCATGTGTCTCTGTGTACAAGTACATGTGTGGACATATGTCAGTGTCTGTGTGTCTGTCTGACAGTGTGTGTGTCCGTGTCCCCCTGTTGTGCTTCCAGGTTACACTTCAGCCCTGGGGCTGGATTTCCTCTGTGGTAATTGATTGCGCTGAGCCAGGCCACTGCTGTTTCGCAGCTGCTTAGCCAGAAGTGCTGCTGTGCCAGGGTCACCTAAGCAGCAATCTGGGCTTATACTCGGTCACCTCAGAGACTCTAACACGAGTGTTGAGAAAAGATATTTGCCGTCTTGCAGCTCAGAAAGACCTGCCCAAGCCAGAGAATGAAGTTCAAGCTCAGTAATACCTGCTACAGGAAATCTGTTAATACACCAGTATGGTTTTTTTCCCACAGGTTTGCCATGAGGTAGGGTAGGTCTGCAATTATTACATTTTTTTACATATATGTGACAGATTAAAGTACAGAAAAGTCCAAGGTCACATAGTTAATCAGAGGCAGAAATACTGTGTGTCATTGGTGGCTATATCATTAGCTATTTTAATTCTCATGTCTCTTCCATTTCTTGTGTAGTTAGGAATGTGTACCTTTCCATTGGCCTATTTTCCCAGAAACAAATGCACTGTTTCTTGGAAAATGCCACAAATGCCTTCTTTCTGGTTTCTCGCATTGTATTCGAGTTTCATCTGAATTTATTTGTCTTAACTATGCTATAATTTCTTTAGACAGTTTTGTCAAATAAACTATAAAAATGTTTAGCCAATTTTTGGTCCCCAGTTTCAAAACTGGGCTCCTCTCCCAGTCTTTTCTGTCCTTGGAAACCAGACATATCTCAGTGACACATTTTTGCCCAATTTTCCAACTTTCTACTTGGCAGATAGATACATATGCAATTTAAAGAAATATCATCTTAAATTTGGGGAGGGAAAATAATGTTATGAACAGTAGAATTTGAAGTTAAAGAAACATCGGTGACTACTATTGTTGTTTTAACCCCCTATAGAGTGTGGGTATTTTGTCAAGGTGTTTACTTGAATACTTTAAAAATAAAAACATAGGCCCACTCCTTGCCTTTTCGGTTCAGTGCCCTGGAAAAAGTAGAGGGGCTGCCTCCCCAGCTCACAGTTCACAGGGTAGGAGCTCCACCTTCCTCACTCCATGATGGTCTCATGTCTTGGGGTCACATAATTTAGATAGCATGTACTTCCAGAGCTGGACAGTCTTTGCAATCACAACCGCATTGAGCCCTGAACTATTAGATGCCTAAAGACAGGAAGAGCCAGGACTTGATTCTCACTCCTGATCTTGTCATCTTCCTCCTGTGCACATGGGACTCTTCACTAGCTTCCCACTGGCTACCAGGCGAGGGTCAACTTCACAACAGAACGTGTGAGACCCACACTTTCTGCTTCCTGCCCACATGTCTAGACTGATTTCCTGCCGTTCCTCCCTTGCCACTTTACAGTCAAGAAATAAGGAATGGCTCATGCATACGCTGTGACATTTTACATTAGCCTGTCCCTGTACTTCCCGTACCTTCTGCTTAGGATGCTCTTAGCTACCGGGGTAATTTGAAAGGTGCCAAGAAAACTCTCCAGTTCAGCCAATCTCTCCCACGGACACCAAAAGCACCACCATTAGATCCCTTTATACTCAGCATTGTTTCTCTTGGTGGTTTTTTCCCCATCGTTTGTTTTGTTTCTGAGAAGATGATAATTTAAAATTTCATTGGTACCTTAGTGTGACTGAGTTTTGCAGTTGCACCTCTGCTGGGAGGACTAGATGCCTAGGCAACAGGATTGCCAGAAGGGGCCGGAAGCAGAGCTCAGGAGCTGCTAAAGACGGTCTCCTCTGATTAGGATTTTGCTTACGCCCAGCCCAGTGACTACACCACGCAAATATCAGATGTTTCTGTCAGAGGTACAACATGTGAATGATTTGATGTGTCAGATTCTTACCTGTGGGCTTTCTCTGTTAAATTCAACACCCTGATCAAAATGTTTACATAGGTCTAATCTATTCATTCCTTTTTATGGGAATTTGAAAAGGAGAAAGATGGTTAAAAGCCAACAGAACAGAAGTAAATGAAAATTCATTTGTCCTTTATGATTGTGCCTTCCCAAAATTGGATGTTCTGGACATTTTCCTCTCTTTCTGAGTAGCAGACCACAAAACTAGTGGCTTCCAATGACAGAAATCCACAATTTGGGCTGGGCTGAGTGGAGCTACCTCGTCCTTGCTCCACTTGGCATCAACTGGGGCAGCTCAAAGGCTGAGATTAAATCATCCAAAGGCTCCCTCCCTCATGGGCAGGCAGATGATGGCAGCTGTCATTGAGATCCTAGCTGGAGCTGTCAGCTAATTACCCAGGAGTGGCTTCTTCCTATGGCCGGCATCCTCACAACCTGTGGCTGGGTTCCAAGGTGAGGGTCCTGAGAAAGGGAGTCAAACGCCCCAGCTCCTTTATGACCTAGCCCGAGAAATTACACAGACTCACTTCTGTCACATTCCGTTCATCCCTGCAGCCACACAGTCCTGCTCAAATTCAAGAAGGAGCGTGTGGGATCAGAAATATGGCTATGGCCATTTTTAGAAAATTCAATCTGCCACACTGGAGCAGAAAGAAATTTTAATTCCTTGTTATTCCTGGTTTTCCTGTTCGTTCCAGCCAGCAAACTCTTCTTCAGGGTGGGTTGTGTGGTGGCCAAGAAAGTCTTTTACATGCCTAAGTAATTATTGTATTTGGTTTCTTTTTAAATGAGGCCTGCCCTTCATCAGCAACATCTATTTGTCCAGAGAGAAAAACTTTTGTGCATATGACAATTAGATCCATGTGGACCGAAGGTTTTTATTACAATAGCTTTAAAAACAACCTCACAAACTGGTGTACAAGATTAAATTCAGGCCTGTCCACATTAGTTTTTGTGCTTTAATGTATACAATTGAAAGATTTACAGAAAATCTGAAATACTGATTTGAATAGCAGCAGCAGGTTAGTATAAAGTTTTGACCAAACATCTACGTTTCCTGGAATGTAATTAAAGTATGGTTGATCCTTGAGCAATGTGGGTGCTAACCCATGTGTAACCCATGTATAACTTTGGACTTTCCCCAAGTCTTAACTACTACTAATAGCCCACGGTTGACCAGAAGCCTTACTGATAACATATACAGTTGAATAACACATGCTTTGTATGTTATATGTATTATATACTGTATTCTTACAATAAAGGAAGCTATAGAAAAGAAAATGTTATTAAGAAAATCATGGGGGAGAGAAAATACGTTTACAGTATTGTACGTATTTGTTGGTATAATCCACATGTACGTGGACCCACACAGTTCAAACCCATGTTGTGCAAGGGCCAACTGTAGTTGTCTAGAAATGTGTTGATTTGCATAAAACCATTAATTAACTATGTTGAAGTAATTAGCTTAGTTTTAATTAACCTATTCCTCTAAAAATTAAATATAAGAAAAATCTCAGAAGAATTTGCCTTGAGAAAAATAATACAAGATTTAAAAATCTTAACAGTAAGAAGAATTTGCCTTGAGAAAAATAATATAAGATTTAAAAATCTTAACAGCATTGAGATATTTGTAGTTACAGATGCCACTTAGTTTTTGGATGTTTCAATTGTTCTGAAGCTTGTCTTTTGTCTTACTCAGGCTGCATCTTTCTGAGGCCATATCTCTTTCCAGATGCTTGGAAAATCCCCCAATCAGGAGAAAGAGTCTTGGCTCTGCCACCAATCAGTTTGGTGACCTTATTTTTAGAATGGATGCATTTGACTGAACAGTCTTTAAAATGATTTATTTTTTGAATGATGTATTAAGAAATAACATTTACTGAGAGTATGATAAAAGCAAATAATACAAAGAACTAATAATCAGAAATTTTTATTCTGATGTTGAATTAGTAATTAGGAATGATCAAAAACATATATTTTACTTAGATGCACACTTAAAACCCTTTTATTTTCCAATCACCAATTATTCAGTCTCTCTTGAGACATTTCAGGGTCTTGTTTGGACTTGATTAAGGAAGCAGTCAGCCCTTAGCTTGCTTTATATGACTTTATTACAATTTGAGAAGCAAATGGTTGCTTAGTAAATACTGCTTGATAAGGGCAAAAATAGGACAAGTTTTTTTGCATCTGGAATAGGTCTTGAAATGCATTCTTGTGAAACCTTGCCAATTATGAGAGCCATACCCATATTTCAGACAGGCAAAAGGAACCAGGACCTCTACTCTAGGACATTTGCTAATGACAAGATCGTTATTCTTTGAGAGTTTTGATTATTGTGATAGATTAAATATTCATGACCATTCTGAATACCTTTTAATTCAACTGGTATTTATAGACCACTGACTCTAAAGTAGATGCTTAGTATTAGAATCTCAGCAACAAAAGTAAATGTGCCTGTCTACAAGGAATCAGTGGCTGTCAGAGGTCAGTGCTTACCTAGAACACTCAATAAGCTATAAAGTCTCTTAAAAGGTTATTATATTACTTCTTTGTTGTATTAATTAAGATATTCTTTTGCTATTAACAAAAATAATAGCAAACATTTATTGAGCCCTTATAACATGTCAGATATAATGCTAGGCCCTTTATATTCATTGCCTCATACAATACCCTCTTGAAGGGGTCTTTTGAGCATGGTGTCTATAGCCAGAGGTTCTGGATCCGAACTCCAGATCACCCAATAGCTGTGATGACCTCAAGCCTCATTGCATTGACGGATTAAATGAGATAATCATGTAAAATGCTTAATGCAGTGTCTGGAAAAATAAGTGTTCAACACATGTTAACTATTTGTGATTATTATTGTCCCCATCAGCTCTATCAGGTAGGTGATAGAAAAAATATGGCTTTGAATAGGAAAGTAACTTGCCCATCACAAAGCTCTTAAACAGCAGAATTGGAATGCAATGCTAAATTTGTTTAATGCCAAATATCTTAACTTCTGCACTATAATTCTGTCTAATAGTTAAAATGATAAAACTGAGTAAGATATGTCAGTACCTTCAATTCTGTTAAATGATTAAAACTTGATACTTTAAGAATTCTGTGATCAAAATTTCACATTTCTGCTTTTGTGTGGCAAAGATTTGCAAGCGAACACACTCAGTTTTCTCATTTAGAGTTTATGGAACTGGGAAGATAGTTCGTGAAGGTTAAAAAAAGGCAGAAAAAAGAGCAGAAATTCTGGGTGCCCTTTCAAACAGGCAGGAGTCTTTGTGGTTTGGATGATTCTTTCTAAACCTTTTGATCTCTTATTCTTATTCTCGGAGAAACTTCTACCTGTGCACTTTTTGTCCTTTATATACCCACATTAGAATGGGTCCAATGTCTAAAATTTCCTAGGATTGGTAAAGCAGGAATAGCTGATGAGCGTTCTCAAAGTGAAGTCGTAGGAGGCAAGCAGAGATCAGCTATTCATTCACATGCCAGATTAAGGGGGATTTTCTCCCTTTAGTGCCAAAGAGCAAATCCCTAAACTACTTCAGGAAAACATGAATGAGAGGAGTGTAGAAAAATAGACTGGAATGAGAAAAACTGAATTAATATCTTGGGATAGAAGCGATCAAAAATAACACAGCATATGGAAATAGAAATTGCATAATGTTGTGAGGGAAAGAGAAGAAAATTAAAAATAGTTCTAAGCTTACAGAGAGATGCTGTTTGACCACTCAGTCCCCAAGCATGTGCACATTTGAGACGTGGACACATTTGAAAAGAAAGCCCTGTGTTATTTTTAGTTTTGAGCAAAGTCTTCAGATCATGGCAATTAATTTAAAAGGCTAAATTTTGCCAAATAGGAATCTCCACTAAAGCAATGCTGCAGCATTTATTTCTTGGAATATATAATCCAAGGAGGTCACCTTCCTTTTCTTACCCGGTGTATGAGAGCCATTCAGTAGAGACCCTGATGAATATAAACCTCTGATTCTTTAGTCACTGCAGGGAAAGGGATGGTTAATTGATGTTAAATATAGTTGTTGCCAATATTAGCACCTACAGAAAAATCACTTAACATGATCATAAACTAAGTTTAGCAAATGTTGTAAAAAGAACATTGAGCTGGCAATCAGTATGCAGTGGTCTGCCATTGGTATTAGTTAGTAACTAACTGAGTGAATGAATCACTTTCTCATCTATAAAGCCAGAAGCTTGTTCCACCCCAGAGCTTGGGCCACTGCTGAACACTGGTAAGAGGAACACTGTTGGCTTATGGAAGAGTTTAGATGAGTATGAGACCAAAGAAATGGAAATAAAAGACAATACAAATTTTTATAAGGCTAAACTGTGTCATTTTAAAACTGTGATTGCTCATCTTATATTATTGCTGTTAAAATGCCCTTTTTATTATTAAATAATGGTGAAAGCAGATATCCCTTTGAGGGCACACCAAATTCTCCGTCCTTGTCTATCTTTCCTTCTATATGGTAAGCCACTTGGAAAATTGGAAAATCTGGGAATCACTATTCTGAATAACCTGTATAAGTCTCTCTATGTTCAAAGTTCGATTTGCATGTGTTTGTGATCCAAAGTAATGTAGAATATGTGTGTGTGTGTGTGGGGGTTCCCCTTAAGCTTTTATACAGTGCTTCCTTCTCCCCGCCCCCCAACCCCACCATGTATTGGGATGGCATGTTTGCCTATGTCTGGTAAGATTCAGCAGAAATGGACCCTGAAGGAAAAGGCATGGATCTAGAATCTGATGCATCCCTTGGGGTGAAGCAGAAGAGGAAATGCACCTGCCACAAGGACAGGCTGTGTGAAGGACCTGGCAGTGGGCTCTGGGAAATGTTCAGGAAGCATCAGTGTGGGGCCTCCACTGTGAGGAAATGGGGTGTCCTCATGAGCAGCAGGAACTGGCAATGCTTAGCAGTTCATGTGGGCAGACAGTGACAAGCAATGTGTGTCAGGAGGAAATGGGGCCCTGGTCACTGTGGTGGGGTGACAACGGTAATGCCAGACCCTGCTCTGCAAGGGATGATAGTGCAGGTGACTTACCAAGAGAGGTTGCAGTCCATGAGGACAGGTCAGATGTTTGCCTGGCTACATGAAGTCTTGAGGCAGGATTCAGGAACTGAGGTGAAGCTAAAGATCTAACCAGAGGTTCAAGGTCAGAGCGACTGCCCACAAAAATGACTGGTGCCATTCAGAGTGTTATGAGTTAGATAGTGTAAGTCCCTCTATGTAGGGCATACTTGGTGGGGACTGGAGAAGACTGAACCTGCCATTTTGACTCGAGTAGTTCCAGATTTAAAAGGGGCCAAAGCCACAAGAATAGCAGAGAGCCCATGAATCAGTCAGATGTCTTTAGCTTGGTGCTTTGTTGGACATCTCACAGTGCTATTTATTAAATGGACAGGAAAAGGGACCTGGGCTTATCAAAAGCCATTCTACTAAGAACACCAGTAAATAACTATGCATGCATTTTTCATAGTGCTGAGGTCCCCTACCTTGCCCTCTGTGTCTGTGTATTTCTGTATATATGTGTGCCTAAATCATAAAAGTCCTTTAGTCATTATTTCCTGGTCCTGAATCCATTTGCTATGCATTCCTTTTGGTTAGTCTTCATGTCTGAAATTATTTTTAAATTTTATTTATGTTTCCAAGTATGCCAGACTCCTCTGCTTTCCTCTGCATAGATGCTTATAAGCTAGAGGTCTAAAGGCTGCATATATTTAGAACTAGGTCAGACAGTGTTTTAATTTTTGCTTTAACTGTCACACAATTTATAAAACTCAAGAGGAAAAGGAAAATCTATTTATTTACCCGTATTTTTGCTTACTGGTTCTTTTGTTTTTTTCTTGATGTTTCTTTCTTCTATCATATCCTTTTTGGTTAGGGAACTTCCTTTAGTCATTCTTTAAGGGTAGGTCTGCTAGTGAGAAATTCTCTTTATTTTTCTTCCTCAAGAATGCCTTGATTTCCCTTTATTTATGAAAGACATTTTCACTGGATATAAATTTCTGGGTTGGCAGTTCTTTCTTTCAGCATTTTTTTCAGCAAAATACTTTGCTACCTAATATTTTGCCACTTCCTCCTGGCCTCTGTGAATTCTGATGAGAAATCCACTGTCACTCAAATTATTTTCTGCCTATAGGTAATGCATCATTTCACTCTGGCTGCTTTCAGGGTTTTTTCTTTGTCTTTAGTTTTCTGAAGTTTATTATGTACCTTGACATGGATGTTTTTGTGAATTATCCTGCTTAGCATATGCTCAGCTTTTGAATTTCTAGGTTTATGTCTTTTGCCAAATTTGGATTGTTCTCAACCATAATTTCTTCTAATACTTTTTCATTTATGTTCTCTTCTCTCCTTCTGGCCTCCAGTGACATGATTGTTGGATGTTCTATTATAATTCTCATCGCTGAGGTTCTGTTCATCTTCTTTTACTCTATTTTTTCTCTGTTCACATTTGATAACTTCCACTGTTCTAGCTTCTAGTTCATTGACTCTTTCCTCCATTCTCTCTGTTCTGCTTTTGAGTCTGTCCATTGAATTTTTTGTTTTGGCTATCGTAATTCTCAGTTCTAAAATTTCTATTTTCTTTTTATCTTTTGATTTTCTTGCTGAAACTTTGTGTCTTTCTGATACTTTCTACTTTTTCATTTATTGTGTATATATTTATAAAGGCTCATTGAAACACTTTAGTGATAGTTGCTTTAAAATCTTTGTCAGATATTTCTAACATCTCTGTTTTTTCAGTGTCTGCATCAAATGATTGTTGTTTTTCATTCATTTTGAGATTTTCCCAGTTTTTGGTATGATGTGTAATTTTCAACTGAAATCTAGATATTTGGGGTATTTTGTTGGGAAACTCTGGATCTTATTTAAACCTTTAGATTTAGCTGTCTTTCTTTGACACCTCTCTGGCAAGGGAAGTGGGTTCCATCTTGTTACTGACAAGAGGGATTAGAATTTTAGGTTCATCAATTGGCTTCTCTTGACACCAAGGTGCTGGTGGTGGGAGGAGGTGTCTCACTACTGCTGGGCAGAGGTGGGACTTTTAGTTCCCCACTAGGCCTCTGCTACTCCGTCCCTGGGAAGTACAGGAGGGCCTGGTTACTGCTTCCCTGTCTTCCTCTGACACAAAGTGGGTGGGGCATGCCTCCCACCCATGCCCACTGGGTGGTGGTGAAAGCCCTGAGCCTCCACTAGTTCTCTGCTAATACCACCCAGAGGGGAGAGGGAGGGAAGCCTCATTAATGCTGGGTGGGGCTGGAAGTCCAGGTTCCCCATGTGGTCTCCATTGACACTGAGAGTGGGGGAGGTGCAGGGTTTATTACCACCCAGTGGAAATAAAGGTCCCAGCTTCCCTAGTTGGCCTCGTCTGACATTGCCCCTTATGGGGAGTGAAGAATTGAGGCACTTGTTACAGCTGGGCAAGGGTGGAACTTTGGCTCTCTACTTGGCATTTGCTGGTGTGAGTAAAAATGCAGTCACAGTTCTTGTCTGCGATTTCTGGCTGGAGTAGAACAATTGTTGTCTCATAGTTTATTGTCTGGCTAGGCCTCCTCATTGCTGATCCTTTGGCGAGAGAGAACAGTCTTTGTCTTTAAGTCTGCACCGGTTGATCTTTCTGAGTTGCTGGCTTCCCCAGTTCCAAATCTGGGATACATACGGCCAAGAGAAGAGCCAGGGAATCCACCACCATGTCATTCCTTGGATCCTGGAGTCCCTAGCCACTTTACCTCCTTCTCAGCATCTTTTAGAGGCTTTGTGTGTTCATTTTATTTGTAATATCTAGGGTTTGTAGTTGAACTTAGTGGGCAGAATAGAGAAAAGTATGTATATTCATTCCATTTTCCCAGAAGTGGAAGTCAATTGCCTACATTTTATATTAAGTTATTTAAAAGATCCATCATTCCCCTTGCAGTTGTTTAAGTATTTGCTTACTCCCTCAATCATGGAGAAGCTCTGACTGAGCGCCAGGCACTTAGCACCAGGCTTGGGACTTCCGAGGTTTCTTGCTGGGAGAAGGGGAGGCCATGGCTTGACCCCTTTCCCCCTCGAGCACAGCTTCTCCTGGGTGTCTCTAGACCTGCTGCTGCCGCCACGCTGACTCTCTGCCAGGCTTCCCCAGGCTCAGCTGGAATCAATAGGATTATAATAAGGCAAGGAAAGTAAATATTTAATATTTGCTTATAGTTACATGGCTAAGCTTATAAATAATGCATAAGAAATTTTCCAGGGAAAAATGTTCTAAGGGGACTTTTTATTAATTTTTTTGTAACATGCCGTTAAAATTTTTTTATTAGGTAATAATCTCCCAACTTACTAAAAAGTTGCAAAAATCAGAATAGTAAAAAAAAAACCCAACTCATATATTCCTTACTTAGATTTGCCTCTTGTTGAAATGTAACACTTTTTGTCATAATTAGTGGGCTGTCTCTTTCTTTCTCTCTCTTTCTCTGTCTACACACACACACACACACACACACACACTAAATTAACATGCTATTTATGCTCCAACTGTGTCAGTTGGCCAATACGTAATGTCCTTTACACCATTTGCCCACCCCCAGTACAGGATCCAGGAGAGGACCAAATATTGTACATGTTTGTAGAGTTTCTTTAGTTTCCTTTAATCTAGAACAGTTTGAAGAGTAATGTTTTAAGCAATAAAATAGCAGAACTGTGTTTTATATCATTAATGCTATTTATAGTTACTCTCAGAAATTGTAAACTTATTAACATGGAAAAAAATAGAATTTCAGTACTCTGCAGTAGGAAAGAGGATATTTAAGCAGCATGTCATTAAATCAAGAAGTAAGGCCACAGCAAAATCATGAAAACCATAAAATGCCCAAATCAGAAAGTTGTTTATATAAGTTCGAATGAAAGTATTGTTTTCTTATTGTTCTGGGGGTGATTAATGAAAGTGCATTTGTATAATTTACCAGGAATTAAATGCCCACCAAGTTCTAAAATGACAGGTTTTGAAGCTTAGCTAGAAAATTTGTTTAACTTGAACACTCAGGTATTGCAAATTGGCCTCACTTGATAAATGCCCTGTAGACGTGCATTTATCGTCTAAAGGTGTAAGTAGGTGCTAGAAGCAGAGTATCTTTATTTAGGTGCTGAATTCTAAACAGCCTGTCAATCATGTTCAAAACTGGCAGTACAGTTAATTTGCAAATGTAGGATCCGTTTTATGTGCCTGGGCTCCAGTCCCTGAGGCTGCAGTGGGGTTTCTTAAACATGCCTTGGAAGTGGAGCAAACCAAACATTTGGCAACCGGTAGTTGTGTTTCTGTCTTCATGTGTCAGTGGCTAGCAGTGGATCCTCTGGGCTCCGTGTAGAGATCTCTGTCCAAGCCCAGAGCTTTCCTGACAACCAGGGCCTTCTGAACTCTGATTTCATCTCCCTGGAGGCCAGAAAAGCATATTGTTTCTTATTCTCTTCAATTTTCATTTTCAAAAAGAGGCCTTGCTCTGCTCCTAGAGATGTAGAGAGAGGATTTCTCTCAATGCCTTGGACGGACGAGGTCTGGATTAAACCAGACATTGAAAGATCTTTTGTATTGAAGAAGCATCTTAATTTCTGTAATGTTTGTGTTAGGAATTTAAGCCATGTAGTGCTTGTCTAGCTCATTTTCCAAACTGAATAGAGATTATTTTTGATGAAGTATGATTTCTTTAAACCATATTTCATTTCAGTGGCTTGGAAAATTTTTTCTCAGTTTTGTTTCTCTATAGATATCTTCTGGTTATTGCATTGTGTTGGGGGTAGCTCCAAGGCAGGACCACCCTGCTGCCATTCCATCATGAGTGGGCAAGTGACTGAACCCTTCAAGTGTCAGTTTCCTCATCTGTACAAGAGGAGGGTCATAATAGTGACTTCACGGGATTTTAGGAGCAGTTACAATGTTGGCTTAGATGATGCATTTAAAGCCAGTAAACCTCATACTCAAACATGAGATTCCCATCCTGGGCCGTGGACTCCCAAGGCCTCCACCCTCACTTTCCTATAGCAAAGTTCTTTTCTACAGAGCAAGAACCTGAATCAGAAGAGTGGAGGGGTGGCGAGGAAGTGTTCACTCCCCCACCCTCAACCCCTGGTCTCCCTTCTAGAACTAGTTCTGGGCATTAGAAACTCTAGATCTCTGCCCCAATGTCCTCAAGTCCACTTACAGGGCCTTTGCTGACATCTTTTCTGCATCCAGCCATTTGAAGCTGAAACCCACCCCCTCACTTGTGTGAACTCTAATTTCTATTAACAATAGTGTCTTCTCCTGGAAACAGTGATAGCTGCCATCTCCAGCCAGGACAGTTATAGTTTATGCCACCTTACCCCGGTTTGGAGTAAAACAACACCAGAGCAATATAATGTGATGCCCTCTTTTCTCTAATCCTCAAAATACTAGATAAACATGGAATAAAACACCCTCAGTTCTTTCCTCCGTTTTATCACTGTTTCTCCCCACCTAGCTGTGCCCTAACCTTACCTCCTCCTCAATGCCCCCAAATCCAATCAATAGAAGCCCCAAGCTCTTTCCTCCCAAGTGACTCTCAAAATCACCTACTTTTATGTCATTACCTCAGTCCAGGCCAGGGAGCAGCCTATAGAACCAAACTCCTTGGGTGGGGGGATTCCAGCCCCGCTGCCTACCCGCTGGCCACCTCACTCAAATAACTGAACCTTCCTGAGCTCAGTTTTCAGTCTGTAATTTGAGGATAGGACGTAATCCAAGGTTTATGGAGATTAAAGAAGATGCATAATACATAGAAGGTACTTAGAATAAGGCACTGCACTTATAAGGTGCTACTGTCCTTAGCTTACTATAAAAGGTCTAAGATCTATAGTCTTATAAACTAGCTGCCTACTTATAGTCATTTTCATTTTAAATTCATTTTGTTAGGAAACTTCTCCAAAGCTTGGATGTGGGAAAAAAATATTTGCAGGCTGTCTTTTCAATGGAGTGTCCATATCTTCTCCAGTGGACCCTCCAGGATCATCTGATTCTGTAACTCTGGTTACCTTTGATTTTTTTTTGCATTGATTAGACTATTTTAGACAACTTTGCATGCATAGAATTAGTAGAAAACTAAGAGCAATGCAAATGATCTTTGACATTTAAAAATGCAAAGGAATTTTGCTTTATGGAGATGCAATTGATTTCCACTCTGTAGAAAAGATAATCTCAAAACATCGTATTTTTCTGCACTAAGATATCAAGCCCTTTTGCATCTATTAGCAAATATATTTAATCATTTCTGACTATGTGAGTGTGCATTCATTGAATTCTCCTTTGAAACAGTGTTAACATCTTACTGGTAACTTCATTAATTACTGAATTAAATTAAATCCTTGAAATTTACAAAGTTCCCAAACAACATAACTAGGCCAAATGAATGTCCCTGGTTAAAAAACATAAAAAACTTTCCTTTACTCATCTTTTTTTTAAACCCAAAGAAGGCCCCAAGTTTGGCCTATGGTAACACTGAGAATGTATCATCTTTGTTTCTAGTGTTTTCTTCTCCCTTTCTGTTAGTCCTCCCCTTCCTCTGTTGCCTTCTCCCCATCACAGAAGGTGCCCAACATCCGATGATGATGATGATGGTGATGATGATGATGATGGTGATGATGGAGAATATCACATTTCCTGTTCAACCCAGCCCCACCTCTGCTCCAGCCCCAGCTGATGCCCCTCTTTGGTCCTCATCTAATAGCAGTTTGTGTCCCAAGTCTTTCCTCATCACCATTGTTACCCTTCCCCATAAAATTAGGCCTACTGGTTGTGATCCTTAGTTCCTCAGATCCTTAATAGCTGATAACAATCTGAAAGCAGCATTTCTTTATTGATCAAAGATTACTTGTTGAACTCCTATGAAAGTGCCAGCCACTTTGCTGATGCTAGAGGTAGAAACAGGAAGAAGATAGACTTCCCAGTCTATTGAGGGAGACAAACCACAGATTTGTATACAATGTATAGGAACTCTGATTCTGGTAAGGACAGGAGGCTATGGAAGTGAAGGGAACAGCTTCATGGAGGTAACATTGGAGACCTGAAGACAACAAGAAGGATGTAGGGGAGGGCATCCTGGGAAGTACAAATTCTAAGGCTCAATCTCCAGGAAAAGGCCAACAGAGTCCTCTGATTAAGTCAGCTAAAATGACCAACAGACACCACTCCCACCCGCCCCAACCCTGATTTTGCCTTCAAAAGATTACAGTTCTTAGGCAGATGGCCTTAGCGTGGAAACGCAGAGAGAAAATCCTTTAGCCAACTATTTTTGTTCCCACCTCTTGGTGTCTTTCCTGGTGAAAAATTCTATAGGAAACAAGACAAAAATAGAACACGTGGTTCTGCATGACTTGAGAAAAGCCCATGAAAAGTGCTTCCTTCACTTAAAAACAGCTTCACATACCTATTCAGCTACCAGCAACCTCTGGTGATACTTGGGTGGCTGGACTCCTTGGGCCTGATTAGAGAGCATGATACTCTTCCTAGTAGGTAAATGCATGGGCCTCCAAAGTCCATCAGATTGAGAGGTTCAAAACCTCATCTCTCATTTGCTAGATGGTGACCTTGAGTAAGTCATTAAACCTCTCCCAGAAACATCTCCCTTCCCTTACTTGCAACTCAAGGGGTAATCATGCCTGTTGTTACACAGGTGCTCAGCACAGTGCCTGGCACATGGGAAGGCATAATAAATGGAAGCGATATTCAACCCTCCAAGTGAAATTTACCAACAGTCTACAAGCAATGCAATCTGTGCCATGGCTTGCAAAATTTCGTCCAAACAAGCATGCAGAACTATTTTTACATTTGCTAGTTTGGAAATATGAAGGGGCTAAGTGCAAAACCATCTATTTCTGTATGGATGACAGACACTAATGTGGTAAGGAATTTAGTGATACTGAAATATTCATGTATTATACCATTCAGGTGTTTTTTATCCCTTTGAAAAGTAATCATCTCTATGTCCTTTTCACGTGTGTTCCTCAGCTCCTGGTCCACAGCAGAGATGAGCCAATTTACAATTGTGTCTGGCACTCTTCTCCAAGGTCATTTCAGGACTGACTTGAAGGGATCAGAGTGAGGCTATGGCGGGGCTTGTGCAGTTTCTTTAGGCAGGAGTGTGTGGTGCCTCTGCCTTTCCCCATTAACAGCTTCACCCCACCCTAAAATGCATTGCACTTTGGAATAAGTGCAACACAAAACACTTATTGCAACACAAAAATTCCCAGAGCTCATATGTGCTGTGTCTCCTGGGAATTATGCCTTTGTAGCAATATATCTATGCAGTCTGGCCTCTCTTAATGTCATTGATTGGTTCTGTGACCTTTAGTGAAATGACATATAATAAAACCAATTTTACCACAGGCTAATTGATATAAACAGTAGTTAAGTTCCTATGACATCTCATCAATGTTACGATGAAAGAACATTGAATGAAATTCAAGGACTTGCTGTACAAATATTTTTGTATTCAGGAAATTCACCTTTACCAAATAGTGTCAACAACAGTGTTAGGAGCAGAGAGTATAAAGATGAAGAAGATATCATGTCTCTGTTCTCCTCCCCTCCCTCCATAGAGCACAAGTTGAATAAGGCTTACCTACTAATGTGTGACTGTTTATGCAAAGATATATAGGGAGTATGAACACTGGGCCAGAGACCATGCTAAGCAATCATTTCTGGTAGGACAAGTGGAAAAGAGAGGTCACTGAGTATTCACAGAAGAAATAAGTCTAGATCGGGCTTTGAAAGAGGAGCAAGATTTTACCAACAAGGTTGGGGACAGACACTGCCATCTACCACAGGATGTTGAGACTGCCATCTCCAGGAGTATTTAGAGAATGAGGAGCAAGCAGTAGTTGGGGGGTGATTCTGGGGAGGATAACTAGTAGACAGGGCTTAGAGAGAGGGAGGGGTGTAAAAGAGATCCCCAAGTTAAGGGACTATAAAAATATGTGAGGCCTGCTTTCTTATTGTTTTTTGACACTATCAATAAAAGGCTGTTGCCAATCTTTAATTAGTTCCTCATCTCAACACAGCTAAAGAGGATTCCTGTATTGTGCTCAGGAGTGCTTCTATGCATGTCTAGGTGACAGATCTTTAAGTCCACACATAATAGTTTCCTTTTGTGTGAAATGTCAATGAGGGAGCCTACTTGGCTCTGTCAGTGTCCTTGTCCACCTTCCTAATGCAGTTGGAGATATCAGAACAATTTCCATGTCTCTGCTACGTTTGCAAGACAGAAAATTCTGATGTCAATGCTTTGCCTTCCATATCCCTCCACTCCCAATTCCACGTTTCTTCATGTTCTAATTTCCACAATAATATGGAATACAGGGAGAACAGCAAGGTTTTGATGAGGGAAAGAGGGTATTAATGAATTGTTTTGCTCTTGTTAAGTGCACAACCCTAGCAGGATGTCTAGAGGTTAGATTAACAGGGAACCACAGAAATTAATCTTGAGCTGGAGGGCTTGGTGCAGCTGAATCCAGCTATAACCCATGACAGGGTGAGGAAGGAGGACAGGCAGAGTAATTGAGGAGATTCACAGGTAATGTCCCTCATCTCAAGGATAGAATAAGCATGGTCTTCATCTGAGATCAGAAAAATAAGATGTATTAAGGCCCAAGAAGAAAGCAATACACATTTGGAATTATTGCATTGGAGAACTCGAAAGATAGCTGATGAGTAGCCAGTGAAGGAATATCTATATCTGAGCAGCACTGGTATCTAAAATGATGTGGGAAACCACGGGGGTTTGGAGTGTTATACTATTCAATTATTCTGTTTTCACCAACAGTGTCTGACAACGTAGGGGAAAGCAGGAAGTTGGGCTGATTCAGTTGGGGACTGGTCGGGCTGGTGCTGCAGAACATCAGGCAATTTTCCTGCTCATGCTTCAGGGTCTGATTTCAGTATCTGGTAGTTTTAGGTGGTGCGTTGTACCTCTTCATACCTACCTCAGATAAAGCTGTGTAATGCTACTAGTGTGAATGTATATGATTGTAGGTGACAAAGGAGTTTGTTGGCTATATAAGATGTTTCAAGATGTTCCTTAAAATAGTAATATACCTTAAGGATTGTCATAGAGATTAAATTAATCATTTTAAGTGTATAAAATAGCTTCTAGTCCATAAATGCTCAATAAAGAATATGGTATATCAACATTGTCATCCAGAGTCCATACCTTTGCATGTCTCCATTTTGCCTACCCTGTTATTAGCTTTCTTCTTGTTCATATACAGCAGGAAAAGACCTGCCTTCTGATTTTTCTCCCAGAAGGGTGAGGAACCATTTTTCTCAAACATCTCACAGCTCTTTGGTCTGACTTTAGTCTAGACCAGTGCTCTGGTAAAGAAAATATCATTTGCTTATGGACATTGTCTTTCTTAGTAGGACAGTCCCTGTGGTTGGAGAAATGGGTTTTTAACCTGGCTAGAAAAAGTGGAGCTCACCCTAGGGATGAGCCTGGGGTCCATTTTTCTGCCCAGATTATGTGCCTATTACATTATGGGGAGCAGTAAGACATTTTATAGACAATCAAAAACTTCACTGTAGTCCCTGGAATATTCAAGAAAAAGTACAGTTTGCTTAATTCAGATTGAACAGAAAATCATTTTCCTAGGCCCCCATAAAGTTGTTTTACTGTCGTAAGAAAGATATAGGATTGTCCTGAACAAGCCACTGGTCCTGCTGCATAATTGCTGTCACAAAAACTGTTGTATGTGTTGCCTGTGGCTGCTGTAACAAATTAGCCCAAACCTGTATTTCCTCACAGTTCTACAGACCAGAAGTTTGAGATCAGTATCAATTGGCTGAATCAAGGTGTTAGCAGGACCAGGCTCCCTCCCGAGACTCAAGGGGAGAATCTGGTTTTTGCTTCTATCAACTTCTGGTGGCTGCTGACGTTCCTTGGCTAGTGGCTGCGTCGCTCCAATCTTCAAGATCGGCACCTCCAACACTCTCTCTGCTCTATTTTCACATCGCCTTCTGCTCTGTGTAGGTCAAATCTCCCTCTTATAAATATCCATAGAATGGCATTAGGCTTCACCCTGATAAGCCAGGATAATTGCCCTATCTCAATACCTTTAACTTAATCACACCTACAAAGATTTTTTTTACCACTTAAAGTAATAGCCACAGGTTCTAGGAATGCGATCTGATATTTTTTTGGGTCATTGTTCAGCCTATTGAAACTGTCTTTAGATCAGTTTCAGTAGTCTTCATTTTTCAGTGGTTTTGCTTTCCAGGTTTTCAGTTACACACAGTCATCCATGGTCTGAAAATAGTAAATAGAAAGTTCCAGAGATAAATAATTCATGTTTTAAATAGTGTGCCATTCTGAGTAGTGTAATGAAATCTTTTGCCATCCCTCTTGGTCCTGCCCATCCCTTTGTCCAGCATATACACACCGTATATGCTACCTGCCCATTAGTCACTTAGTTGCTGTCTGGGTTATGAGATCGACTGCCACGGTATCACAGTGCTTGTGTTCAAATAACCCTTATTTTACTTAATAAAGGCCCCAAAGCCCTTTTCATAACTTTTATTATAGTATACTAATTCTTTGATTTTATTAGTAGTTATTGTTAATTTCTTTCGTGTATAATTTAGAAATTAAACTTTATCATAGGTATGTATTTATAAGAAAAAAAAGATAATAAATATAGGGTTTGCTAATCTCTGTGTTTTAGACATCCTCTGGGAGTCTTGGAACATAACCCCACAGGTGAGGGGTGACGACTGTATTCTGAAATAATTATATTTAGTGTTGGTAGAAACGCTTATGTAACCAATAACCCGGTAGAGCAGAACAACTTGTGGGTTGTTACACAATTAACGTCAAAGAATGTTACACAATTACCATATATCCTTAATTGTAAGGCTTCATCAGCTGTAAACAACTTTTGAGAGGGAGAAAAACCCAGTTAACACTACATTATGTGTTCTCATCCATCCTGATTTCAGAAACATAACGTGGGAAAATGTGCCCTTTAGAATTGAGGAAATCTGATAATTTATCTTGGCGATATCACCAGGAAGTCGTATTGTTTAAGACTAAGATTTTTCTGAAGAGCTATCCAAGGTGAGGGGTAACACTTCCCTGAAAATTTTCCAGAGTGAATTCATCATGGCCGTGAGGAAAGCATAAAAATCACCCCTCTGTTGGGGTGTCAGAGGTCTCAGAACTGTTTCTAACGGTCATTCTTGGCCATTTACTCAGATAGTTCCGCTTAAGCCACTTCTGCTTTGACCCCTTTTTAAAATATTTCTCTTATTTTAATAATTTGTTTTTATCATCCACCTAGATATCCCCCTGCCCTGCCCCAATAATGCTAGGCTATCAGTGAATGAAGGAAAGAAGAGAGGAACAATGGAATTGGCTGAGAATGCAAGGTTGTTTTGAACAGAGTCATACGGCCCCAAGTGTGGTTACTTCTGCTTCGAGAATGTCCCCTGAACCCTTCTGCTTGTCTCAGTACGCACTGTGGGAGGTAGGGTAATGACCGCCAAAGATGTGAACACTCTAACTCCTTATCTGTGAATATGTTGTGTTACATGACAAGAGGTGATTAAGGCTAAAGGTAAAATTAAAGTTGCTAATCAGCTGGTCTTTTTTTTTTTTGAAGATTTTATTTATTTATTTTTAGATAGAGGGGAAGGGAAGGAGAAAAAGAGGGAAGGAAACATCAATGTGTGGTTGCCTCTTGCACACCCTATACTGGGGGCCTGGCCTACAACCCAGGCATGTGCTCTGACTAGGAATCGAACCGGCAACTCTTTAATTTGCAGGCCCACGCTCAATCCACTGAGCTACACCAGCCATGGCCTTAAAATAAAGAGATTTGCCTGGATTACCAGGTAGATCACAAGTACCCTTAAATGGGGAAGAGGAAGACAGAAGATTCTGAACCAGAGAGATGACATTATGAGAAAACATTGACCAGCCATTGCTGGCTTTGAAGATGGGAAAAAGGACCATGAGACAGGGAATGCGTCAGCTTCTAGAAGCTAGAAAAGACAAGGAAACAGAAAGGCACACGGCCCTGATGACTCCTGATGATAGCCCAGGGAGACCCATTTTCAACTTCAGAGCCCCAGAATCGTGAGATAATGAATGTGTGTTGGTGTGAGCCACTAAAGTTGCAGTGATTCTTTATAGCGGGACCGCTGTGGTTCCTGTCGTTGTGTTTCCTAGGTTACTGAAACCAGCCCCGTTATGCCTTCCAGTCTTGTCTCCTTCCAATCCATTTCTACCCTGCAGTTAGCGCTGTCTTTCCAGAGTGCTGTGCAGCTGCTCTCACTCATCTATTTAATGCCCTCCAGTGCTCTCGACTGCTCGTAAAACAAGGCCCTGAGTCTCTAATGAATGAATGATCTATTACTTGAGCTGTTAGAAAATGTCATCTTAAACTGAAAGGACACAGACCAGGCGATGTTGACTTTAACAATTAATTAACAGTTAGTAATTTTAGGTTGTATTCTAGAGTGAAGAAAAGGAGCACTATGTTTATCTGAAAACCATAGAATGAAAGGAAATGTTTTAGTAATTTCTTTTTATTCTAAGAATCTATTTTTCTGTTAGGCTCAACCAAAAAAAAAAAATAAGGCAGTCTTTAAAGCAAAGCTCAGAGTAAGGATATAAAATGAGCAAAAAATCACTGGCAGTTAATTTTACAGAATTATGAAAGCTGGTTAGGTACTTTTAGCTTCTCTCTGGTGAAATTATAAAAATAAATCATGTTTTATCAACTGTGCTTCTGGAAGAAACATGTCTCTTGAGAAATGAAAAAAAAAGCTGCAAATATACTGCATAGTGATTTCTGAAATATTTTATCTTCGCATACCAGGCTGAAAACACTTTCTGTTTTAAAAATATTAGCATGTATGTGTGGAGCCCCCTGTTGCAAATATTCAAATGAGGCTGGTCATTATTGAAATAAATTGTCACATTTTAATGTGTACCGGAGAGAATGGAGAAAAAGCAAGGGCAATTCATCATTTTAATGATCATTTACTTGGATGATTGGAAGAGTGTTTGTTTCTTCTTTGATTTTGTAGAAGTTCCTGGGGGAAGTGTTCCCCCTCTCCCTTGTGTCCCTTCCCCCTCTAAGTGCTATTTCCTGTTTTCCATATTGCACACAGTAGGGAGAAAAATAATTGGGAAAATACATGGATAAGGTGAAATGAGAAATCAGTTCTAACAATGGTTTGCTGCTGCTGCTGCAATGAACACATCAATCCAAAGACAATAGTTATATTTGTCTCCAAGGTTATACAGGATCCAGCACAAGTAACACCCCTTTTTTATTACCAAATCTTTTATTACAAAATCTTAAGCATGTAATTCTGTAACAACAATATCACAGTCAAGCACACCATATGACATTTTAGGTGAAGTGTTCAAATTAAAACTATAAATCATTACACCCATATTATTACCCTACCAACCACACTCATGCAGGCGTTACTTCTGCCGGACCCTATATTTTTCTATAACAACCAATCTGTTTTGTCTGGCTTATATTTTTTAAAATGACATATTAAATTGTTATTCATAGACTACATGACTGTTCTGCTGCTTCAACTTCTTATTTGACTTTTAAAATATTGTGGCAATAGGCCTGGGCCGGGTAGCTCAGTTTGTTAGAGCATCATCTCCACACACCAAGTTTGTGGGTGGGGTCCCCTGTCAGGGCACTTACACGAATCAACCAATGAGTGCATGAATGAGTGAAACAGTAAACTGATGCTTCTCTCTCTTTCTCTAAAAATCAATCAATAAAAGTGTTAAAAATATTGTGGCATTAACACTGTCCTTTTACTTTTTAGCCCCACATATTTTTATTCCTGCAGTATGAACAAAATTGCTCCTGAAAAATGTTGCTTCTAAGGTTGTGAATTGAACTTAAAACCTGAATCAAACAACCAGTCAGAACCCTTTTCTTAAAACTTCAACAAACATGAGTGATAATATTCCTTTTCTCATGAGAGAAAGCTTTTTTATTTTTACAATTGCTGTTACACTAAGGCTTGTGATTGTATGTTTTCTCAGACATCAGAGAACCACTGGAGTATCTACCATAGGCTTCCAAAACTTTGTGACCATTCAGTTTCGTGACAGGTACTTATTATTGTGTAACAAACTCCCCCTCAAAATGAGTGGCCTAAAATAACAATTATTTGCTTAGAATTCTGGGACAGGCTGGGCTCAGCTGGGCAGCTTGTCTCTGCCCCAAGTGGTGCCAGCGGGGTGGGCTCATGTGTTTGTCTGCAGTCAGCTGGTGTCGTGACTGGGTCTGGAGCACCCAAGATGGACTTACACATATATTTTGCATCTCATCTATGATGGCTGGAACAAATGGGTGCTGGTTTGGCCTCTTTCTTCAAAGTGGTCTTCCATCTTCCAAGATCTCTTTCCATGGTCTCTTTCCTTTAGCAGGCTAGCTTGGGCTTTCTTGCACGGTGCCTCACGGCAGCAAGAAAACAAAAGCAAAGGTCTGAGGTGTCTTAGGTCTGAGGCCCAATAATTGTGTAGCATCATTTTTGCCATACTCTGTCAGTCCAAGAAATTAATATTGAAGGATACTACGCAATGGTAAGAAATCTGGGAGGAGTGACTCATGGAGAGCCATTTCATAATAAAAAACCCCAGTTATCATAAGGAATGTTTCTATAATTCTACTCCATTAGATGCCAAAGATAAGTTATACCACCACCTTCAGTGACCATCCAAAATTAGCTCACTATTCCTATATAAAAACTTCAAAGTAGTTGTCCAATGAAACAACAGAAGAAGCACAGTGAACCTACTTGAATAAAGTACAGAATTCCAAATGAATGGGTACTTAGTTGATAGATTAATTTTACAAGTTAGTTAAAAAATGGAGAATTATCCAGTCCATCCTAATCCCTGTTGGTCAGCGGTGGCCTACCACGTTTCGCTTGTGGACCAGAGTACCCTAGGAGGTGCACCCAGAGGAGTGAGCACAGCATCAGTGGGCTCACGTGCAGGTGCTTCCAGATACCCAGAGGGAGAAGAAAAAAAAACGGAGAATCATAAAACAAATGATAAGTAATCTTACACATTTCATTTTAACAAAAAATGAGCAGATGTGCATTCATTCACTGGTATTTTAATGCAGACCTAGGACTTTTGTTTGTGTAAGAGTTCATTCACCTTCCTTGTATGAACCCACCAACAGTGATAAACAATGATGATCGATTTTGATAGCTTTGAGGGGGGATGAAAACTCAATCTGTTTAGAGAATCTGAGATTTTTACGTTTTCTTCCAGTTGTCTCACCCACACCTCATTCACTAGCAATTACTTGAATAACTTCCTCATCATATGACCTTTTCTATCACATAGTTTTCATAAAGATAATGACTAGTTCTTTCTACACCCATACTTGATTAATTTATAGATACTTTAATTTATGCAATTTTGATTAAAAAGTACAACTGGGGTAAATTTGGGAATCAACTCAGCTGACTTAGCAGTTATGCAATTCAGTACATGCAGAAGTGCATGGGCTGACTGACTCCAGAATATTTATTTGGCTGTGAGTTTCTACTGCTATGTTCTCCAGAGGGAATGAGGAATGTCTACTAACCTGGTGACATGATGCAGTGGAGACTGTTTAAAAGAGTTGCTGCTATAGGTGAAATACATCTATCACAGGTAAATTAGTACCAACTCTGAATTTTACTATTATTCAAACTCCCTGCATGGCTCAGTGATTGGTTGATTCATGTGGGTTGGTCATTAAAAAACCCTGCACCTAAGAATGTAAAATGAAATTCTTTACTGCCTCGTGACTTGGAAGGTCTCAGTGCGGTCACCAGAAAATTACCCATGTTCCACTGAACATTCGTTCACCCAGATGCCATTCTCCAACTCCACTCCCATAAGACCCTGCTGCAGCCAGTGCTCTAAGATTCGCTGATGTGCCCCAGGGTTGGGTTGCCAGCTCTGTGCTTTGTTCCAACCTGACCAAATGCTGTGATCCTCAATTAAACTTGAAGTCCATTTTCTGGGGACATTTCCATAATTTTCTAGCAGATTCTTAAGCACCCTTCTTTGAGAACTATTGACCCAGACTATGTTCTCTGTGAGTGGTTCTCAAGCGAGACCCTGATATTTGGCTGTTTTTTTTTCTTGAAATGACAAAGATTAATATGGTTAATTTGGGCTTATTAACTTTGGGAAGGGTGGTTTTGACATTTTAAATTCACACCAAGCATTGGAGAAAATGAGTGTGACCGTGAGAACACCAAACAATACCATTAGTTTTCCAGAGAATTTATTTATTTTCTTTAACAGAGTCTAACTGCTGATAGATTTAGTCCAATTTGGTATAGTTTTTGCCAATGTCTGCCTGCCAGTGAATCAAGTTCTCCATCATGTCAGAAAAATGAGGAGAGACTGCATGTTTTCTGTGTTCTAGCACTCTAGGGGCCCGTACAGTTTCACATTTGGTGGTTGAAAATGTCATAATCCCAGAATATTCAAAGATGTAATAATGTTCACGCATGTTCCTAATAGAAGTATATAAATACACGAAGACTTTTTTCTGGCTCATTCACTTTTTTTTTCCTATGGAAGAAATTTCCAGAACTCAAGTTTTCAGAGAGTACTACAAGTGGCTACCCTAGACTGTCTATTTGGAGTTTTTCACAAGAGGCCTACTGTGGCCCCTACAAATGAAATCTGTGTCCTTTCCAAATTTCTGGAGAGGATATGTGTCCCTCCCTGGGTCTCCTCAAAGGACAGTTAGTTAGTTGGCACACACTTTTCCTGACACCACTGTCTCTTCCCTGAGGCCACCAGCAACCAGAGTGCTGTTTGTGCTATGGAGTAGTCTAAGGACAGGGATTCCATGAGCACATTTATCTGTCACACAGGCACCTCACAGAACTTTGAGTGTTATTACTGCCTTAGATGTAGACTTTTCCACTGAGCATGCCTGGAATTCCACCTGATGTCGGCATTTCAGAGAGTCTCCAAAAAAATCTGCTCAAATGTCTGTAAGATCATCTGTTCTGGATAATGAAGTCTTGACAAAATTTGGAGAGAGCTCTTGACATACATTTTCTATATTTTAAATGGAGACATTCACCCATCCTTTACTCTTAACAACACTCTGTGTAAGAGAAAGTTGTCTCGAGTGCCACTGGGTTAGTGACGGAGAAGTGATGGTGATATCTTGACTGATGGGAGCAAGTGGAAGACTGCTGACAGCAGAGAAGAAAGTGGTTAGGGGAAGATGAGAAAGGACAGGAGGGAAGCAGAGCTGGGTGCTTCCTCCTGGCATGGGTTCACTCAGCCATGGCACGAGTGGAGCACCACTGCCTGCAGGTCCACTGCATGTCCTGGTGACAAAGCTAAGGGTCTTCCCCATGGGGTGAGTTCAGAATAGAGACAACCACATTTTGTAAATGTGCAGTAGTGGCTGGTTTTACGCAGATCATTTCATTTGTTCCCATAGCAGCCCAAGGACATGATACTGGCTTTATTTTTCAGGGAAAGAGACTAAAACACAGACAGAAATCCAAAATCACACAGCTAGAAAGTGCCATTGTCAGAAAAGTCACTTAGGGCTTTTGAATCCAAATTCAACTCTCCTTCCATTTCACCAAAGCAGTTTTCCATTGTCCTGTCACATATACTGAGGCTCATTTTCTTCACGGCAAGCCACCAAGACAAAGTTAAATTAGGTTACCATCCTCTTTTTGATCTTTTAAAAATTTTTATTAAAATTTTCTTTCAATTGCAATTTACATTCAATTTTATTGTGCATTAGTTTCAGGTGTGCGGCAGAGTGGTTAGACAATCATATGCTTTACAAAGTGATCCCCCTGATGTTTTCAGTACCCAAGCGGCACCATAATAGTCATTACAATCTTACTGACTGTATTTCCTGTGCTGCACTTCACATCCCCATGCCTATTTTGTAACTACCCATCTGTACTTCTCAGTCCCTTCACCTTTTTCATTTAACCCTCCTCCCCTCTGGCAACCATCATTCTGTTCTCTGTATCTAGGAGTATGTTTGTTTTGTTTGTTCACTTACATTGTTCTTTAGATTCCACAAAGAGGTGAAATCATAATGTATTTTTCTTTATCTGACTGGCTTATTTCACTTAGCATAATGTTCTCTAGGTCCACCCATGCTGTTGCAAATGGTAAGATTTCATTCTTTTTACGGCTCATATTCCATTGTATATATGTGCCACAGCTTTTTTCCCCACTTGTCTATAGATAGGCACTTGGGTTGCTTCCCTAGCTTGGCTATTATAAATATTGCTGCAATGAACACAGGAGTGTATCTATCCTTCCAAATTAGTGTTTTGGGTTTCTATGGATATGCACCCTGAAGTAGAATCACTGGGTCTAAGGCAGTTCCATTTTTAATTTTTTGAGGAAACTGCATACCGTTTTCCACAGTGGCTGCACCAGTCTGCATTCCCACCAACAGCGCAAAGGGTTCCCCTTTCTCCACATCCTCGCCAGCACTAGTTTGTTGATTTATTGATGATGGCCATTCTGACAGATGTGAGGCGATATCTCATTGTGGTTTTGATTTGCATTTCTCTGATGATTAGTGGTCACCATCATCTTTTTAAAAGAGCAGTATTACAGCGCAATTTAGAAAGAATTTCATTCAATAAAATGCCTTTTCATTGGTACTTTTAACCCCTCAGCTAGTAGCCAATTTAGTTATTTACCAAGACTCATTTCCTGAGGAAATGAACAGTAATGGTCTTACCGTAAATTGTCTTGGGAAATAAACAGAGCAGAGTCCTTTTTGGTCGTTCCTAGAAGTCATCTGTCCTCATTGCGTGAGGTCAGATTATTTAGTTGACTACTCATTTGAAAAATATGTCACATGCTTCTAAATCACCTTAAAGTTTTTTCATGTCTATCCATTAGGGGCCAGAAGCAATATCATTAGAGCAGGAAGTGGCTATCGGAAATGTTTATGACAAGTCCAAATAGTGAGGGAAGCAGACCAGTAGGATTAGCTACTTTTATTAGTGCCAGTTTATTGACATGATAATGCAAATGTTATGACAGGAATTAAGTTCAGGTTAAGATCACAGACCAAGTGCTTCCCAGGGGTAAGGAAAGATCTAGGCCTTTAACGAATGGCAGAGACTAACATGGGTGAGATAGAATTTCTTTGGGTGTTTTTAAGTTCTGTGAAAGCCAGGTTTGTGAATTTCCAGTCATATTTTCCTTTTGATTATTTAAAAGTGTGAAATAAAAAATAAATACCTGAAGCATAGTAAACTTCAATAAATTAATGTGTGAAAATGGCACTCAGACAAGTAATACGTACATTCAGGAAGGAAGTGGCAGAGAGGTGTGCAGTCAGCAGTGAGAGAATGACTGAAAGAATAAAAAAATCATTGACTTTTGAACAAGAGTATTAAAAACTAGAGGAAATGATTGGAATTAAATATAAAATTAAAATTTAATTGTATAAATTCCATCAAATATAATCTTTGTTTATTATCTTGAGTAGAGTCCCATGTTATTGCTTTCCAGACTTCAGGCTGTA
>VMDR010005195.1:0-53395 GCA_007922815.1 Macrotus californicus | reverse complement strand
CCATCCATGAAGCAGTCACCAAAATCCAGTGAAGAAGCAACAACGAAACCAGCAGCACCAAAGCGGTCCTGTCATGTGTGTTCCCTGCCTGCACGAACCTAGTTGCATACGTCATGGATTAATTAGACTTTTGCGGGACTGAAAGGCTGCTCTGGAGAGGTGGCCTCTGCCTAAACTGGCCCCACGTGAAGGGAACATCTTTGAAAAGAGACGTGGGCCTCGGATGAGAGCCCTTTTGGAGGCCAGAGCAAATGAAGCTTTCCATTTCAGAGTAAAACGGTACTTTGATCATGAGATGTAGATGCCTTGCCCCCCTCGCTAGAAACAGGAGTCTGGCCTGTGTTGCTTGTGCGCTTCTATGTGTTGCCTGACTCTACAAAGTCTAATCCCAAAGTTCAAGTTGTCTGAAGAGCCATGTGTGATTGTGGGTGTTATCTGTCATTAAAACTCTTCATCTCCACCCGGAGTGTCTGTCTCCCTGCTCCTTCCACGTGGGTGTGTGCCTGGCCCCAGGCTTTAGTTCTTCAGGGCAGCCAAGGTAAGAAATAAAAATGTTTACATCACACACACGCGAACAGATGTAACTAAAAAGTTTCACAAAACGGTATTTGCCCTTCTATGTGCAATGCATTCTGATTATTTTTTTAGTCCATTCTACTCTGTTGTGTTCCATTTCACTAAAGAAATAAAAGTGCTGATTGAGAACCCGTGGAATTGGTTTTGTGACCCACTAATGGGTTATAGCCCATGGATTAAAATGAGTGCTGTAGAAAGATGTACTAGTTGCTAAAGAAAAAACAACGTGCTTGCAACAGGCTTCTCTTCAGTGAACGCGCCGCTCCCCGGCTCTTCCACGGAGACCAGGTGTCTTGTGTTACTTAAGACCCTGGACTTCTGGATTCATAGAAGGGTTGACATCCCTCAGGGTGATTCTGGATCACAGTCTTGTCCAGTGCAGTTGAGTACCTCCTGATCTGGTAGAGCCACTTCAGCACAGATCACATTTTCCAGAGTCCAGGGGACTTACCGCTAAATGGTTCTGTAGAATTGGAGTCTTGAGTATGAAAATAGTGAATGATAATCCTTGTTCTTTTAACAGGATCTGCCCCTTTCTAGCATGCCTTTGAGTTGTGAGGGATGATTAGGATCTTCAAAGTCAATTCCAGCCTCTCTCCCCAAGTGCTATAGTCTCCTCCATGCTGTCCCTGACTTACCATTTTCAACTGAGGATGGGGGTGGTGGTGGATTCTTTTAACACTTGGTGAAGCATCCCCATTCTATGGATGGAGCACCTTAATGAAAGAAGTCGTTTACCTTGGTCCAGAATTTGATCTGTCTGTTCTACTCCCCTGGTCTCCTTCCTCCCTTCCTTTAAAGCACAGACATTAAGTCCACTGGCACTTCCAGTTGATGACCTTTTAAATATTTGAAGTAGCAGTTGTTATTCCTAGTTTTTGCCTTTCTCTGTGCAGCTCCTCTCATCCCCCCCATTTTTCAGTGTTCCTCACAGGGGCTGGTGAGAACAGATTAAGGTGATGAAATGTAAATGGTGATGGAAGGAGACTTGACTTTGGTGAATGTACAATACAGTATACAGATAATACAGAATTGTACATCTGAAACCTATATAGTTTTATTAACCAATGTCATCCCAATACATTTCTTTTAAAGCTTTAAAAAACATGATGACCTCACACTTACCTCCTCGTTAACTTCCTCTCCATTTCCTTTCTGTCAGTTTGTCCTCCTTCCTGCTGAAAGATGCTTGTTGTTAATAAGGGACGACAGGAAGAACAGAGTAAAGTGGTTTTACCTTCTGTCAACCTTCCACTCCCCAAGCATAATTTTAAACCAGGGTTTAAAGCTCTCAACGAGGGTATTACCTGCAAGGGGGCAGAAAAAGTCTGAAGGTATTAAAATGGTTTATGGCCCTCCAAGGCAGTCCTATTAGACAAAATCTTATTTCTTGGTATTAGTTTCTCTTGTAAGGGAGAATTTAATTTTTCTCCCTGTGGAGGGGTAGGAGCTAAGTAAAAAATGGTGAAAAATTTTTCTTTAAACCCAAGTGCCTCTACTAACGTGCTAAAATGTTTTTAGTGCTTAAGAAAAAGTCCCAATCTCAATGGGAGCTTGGTCTTCATTCTGTTCTTCCATTTTGGTCAGTGTTTGCCCCAGTGTGTTCCCGTGAGAAAAGTGCTCTTGCTAAGTTTGGGCACCACTGGGTTTGGTAAGTTGCTGTAGGTCTCTCGGCCGCAGGACTTCTCAGGGCCTTCCATGTGCAGCTGTGCACTGTGAACTTCAGATAGGATGGTTGCCCAAATATTGCCTGCTCACAAGGAGGGCACACCTCCAGGCCCTACCACTTCCTGGCTGTGTGACCTTGAACAAGTCACCTAAATGCTTAGAGCCTCCTTTTCAGCTAAAACAAAACAGACTAAGACCTTCACAGGGTAGTTTTTGAGAAAGATGAGCAAATGTATACTCGGCACAAGACTTGGCAAAGCCCTCAGCAGAACAAGTTACTGTCGCTCATTTTTTACTGTTAATGAAGTTAAGAGCTTCTATGGAGGCTCCTGGGAAGAACCTTAAGTTGTCTTGGCATAGGCCGCTGATCGTCCTGGGTGCTGGTTTGAGATTGGCCGCAGGTGTCAGATCCCAACCTTCCTTCCACAACAAAGATGTTAAATGTAACCTAACACACCTCACCTGCCTGGCTGTTCCCTCCCTGCTGCATTGGTTTAAAACTGACCAACTAGTCCAGCTCACTTCTGTGTTCTTTTTCCAAGCCTTTGGTGGGAAACTGCTGGATTCGGACCACTGCAGCATCTCTCCAAATAGTCTGCAAAAGCAAGCCATTGTGACTAGTATGTGGTCTCAAGGGCTTGCATGGGTCTGGCCTCCAGGACCTTGAACTTGGAAGGTGCCTACCAGTGTGTCAATTGGCTTAGTGCTTCTTTCTTGCCCTTGTTCACACTCTGGCTTCTCATTTGGGTTTTACTTTCCATTTCTGGCATTTGCTCCTGCAAAATCTTACCCATCTGGCTTCCCAAAGTAGAGCACCAGCACTTTGCTGTAACCTTAACCGCAGCTTCACACCTGGCCTTCAGAACAAGCCTCTTCAGGCAGGTGGGCCCCAGGTGAGATCATCACATGTGAGATCCACCCAACCTGTATCCCAAGTGAACCACTCCAGAACTCAGATTCAGGGGCAAGGAAACAGTCACATTTCAGGAAAAGCATTTTCATTTTATTTAAAAATTATTTACAATTCATGAAGCCTTCAAAGATGCTTTATTTTAAAATTACAATCCTCTTTTTTTTTTAAACTTTTTTTAACCTGAAGAAAATTTGGGGTGGTGGAGTTGGGGAATAGGGAAGGGAGTGGTGACAGGCTCCTTAGGGATTTTGCAAAGGGCTGGATGTAATGGGACAGCAGTGGCCTGAGTGGTAATATAGGGAAGACTAGCCAGGCTGGCCCGCTTGGGCCAGTGGCCAGCTGGGCAAGAAGAATGCATGATGACATTTCTTGCTTGAAATCGCTGGTTTGGGTCTGAGGCAGGCAGCACAGGGGTGGGTGGAGGGGACTTGACACTGCCTATTCCTACCAGGCGAGACTAGGTGTTGGAGGTGGTAGCTGTGGAACTGTCTACGAGAAGTCATGCACTGCTGAGCCTCAGGCAGGGCCAGGCAAGGGATGTGAAGTCAGTAATACACTGCTGGAAAAGGTCTCACCAGCTGGAGAGTCTACTTTCACATGCTCCTGGCTGCAAGACCTGCTCTGGTTCGGTGGGGAAGAGGGGGATGAAATTATGGGGGGGGTGTAGGTTGTGCACAGCCTAGGCTGTGCCAAGAATTTCTGAGGACCTCGACTTCTTGGTGGGTGTCAGCTCTCCCCATTGATTTCAAGGACACTTGCGAAGACCACTTACAACTAAGAATCTGTCTCTAACTGCCAGTGTTCACTCTGCATTGCAGAAACCTTGGGCTGAAAGTTCTACTTTCAGTTAAAATAGTGGTTTTTAACCCTTTGTGGGCCTGGGGCCTTTGAGAAACTTATGAAAGCTTTAGCCCTCCTGAAAACACGCATAAGAACACATACACTAAATTCCTAGTGTTACGAGTTTCATGGACCCTCTGAAGTCCAACAATGGACCCCTTGGGGTGATGGACCCCCAAGTTAAGAACCCCTGAGTTAAAGGTTCCTGTGGGTAAGCATTTTCTTTTGAGCTGCAAATAACCCAGAGGAATTATTACATGATTACTCAACCCATGTGATTACTGATGGAATGGGTGGGAGGACATGGGAATGCCCTGGTTGTGGAGGAAGGGGAGGTAAGCCTGGTGGTCTACCCCAAGGAAAAGTTAGGGAATGTTCTGGAGATTCAACAGGCAGCACTGGATCAGGGAGATAGCTCAGAAAGGGACACAGATGTCCCAAAGACAAGCTTCACATCCGCATTTTCCCTAAGGCTGGCTTTGTGTCCCCAGTCGAACTTTTTTACTCAAGTAGGTCTGTGCAGTCATCCTGCCATCTGATGGTTATGCTTGGAATTGCATCTGCCTCCACATCCTGGAGGAAAACCAGAGATCTAACAAGCTCTTGGATTAAAGTACACATGGCTGACCTGCTGCGGTGTAAGGGGTAGGGGTTGGGGGAATGGATGAAGAGGAGGAGTGACTGACTCTTCAATGTTCCCGTGTGGTGCACACTGAAGTCCCATGAGAGTTCGCATCCTTCTTGGCTAACCTGGGCACTCTTTGGTTTGTCATGGCTGAACTTGCTTCAACAGCTTAGAATTTCTCCATATATACTCTACTCCTATTTGAACTTGAAGCCTGAAGTTCCATCTCTGGCTCCGAACTGGGTGTCTCTGCTCCCTGTTGCCCCTCTCCCAGAGCAGATTTATTGATGGATTGATAACTGGGGAGGGGGAGCCAAAGCAGATATGTCCCTGGGAAAATTAGTGACTTGCGGTTTCACCTCACACTCTTTCCATTCCAGCCGAGACACACTTCTCAGGGCTGCTGGAACCCTTACCTAACAGGAAACCAGCCACCAACAGTTTTCTGTACTGTTGCTCCACATGCCAACATGGCTGATCCCACTGCCTTCAAGTTCTGGAGGAATTCTTGGTGCATCTCCTGAACTAACTTTCATACCTGCTGCTCCAGCCTCCTCTGTGCCGGTCTGTCAGTGGCACCTCTGAGCTAAGCTAAGCATGAAGTATGACATCAGGGGATCTCAAAAAACAAAAAGGGCATCAAGGGTCCCCGAGTAGCAATGTCAGCTTGGGGTCATGTCTTCTCCAGTCCCAGACTGTACTGTGGACAAGACCATTTCTAGCATGTTCCACTGGAGCCACCTCCTTCCGTTCTGGCCACAGCAAGGCTCTGAGTCAAACTGGAGGCCACGAGGGAAAGTCTGCCAAACTGACAGGGGTAAAGAGGTGGTAAGGGAAGCAGTACGCTCTGTCACCTGTGGGAGGCCTTGGGAGAAGCAGATGCTGGGAGGGTGGGTTCTCCCCCAAAGCTCTGGAATCTCACGCACTCAGCAAACGATGTCTGCCCCTGTCATGTGATCAAAGGTGTTAAATTGGAGTTCTCCTCAGAGGTGCTCTCTCCATCCGGTGACCTCTTCCCTTTTCGACCACCTGAAAAACACAGTTTGTGAGGATCGATCTGTAGGACTGGGAGGACCTTCATACTCTCTTCTTCAAAACAGGAGCAGAAATGAAGTCAGTCCGGCAGGAAGTAATCTGCATCGTGTCCTGCCTGGTGCTGATATCAGCATACTTACATCCTGAAGGACGAGGATGCACCTTCTACCTGAGATGACAGCTCTAAAAAGCCTCAACCCCAGGCTAGTGCCAATGGAATGGAGCTTTCCTGGAGAGAACTGAGGGAGGCCCACGTAATGCCTGGAGTCAGGCCTTTCCCATCCTCAGCCCAACCGACTGCCTAGCCTCTGACAAAGGATTGGCCTCACACCTTTGCTATCCCATGCGTGAGCCATGGGTGGTGGGTGTAGCTGGGCACCATCCTCAGGGACCTACATTCTCTAGCTCTGAAGCTCTGCCTGCACTGGGCGGGTGAGGTAGAAGGGCAACCTCTTCCCAGCTCTGTTGTTTTTAGAAAGAGCATTTTTTACCTTTCTTCTGCCATTGACTTCCTTCCTTGGTAGATACTGCTCTCCTTTCTAATCAGTCTCCTGGACATAAATTGTCTTTAAAGGACCAGATAGCAAATACTGGTTTTCTACTATCTGCAAAAACCAGACAGGTTCTGTGGGCCTCATGGTCCATTTTGCAATTACCGAACTCTGCCATTGTGGCCATAAATAACAGATGGGTCTATGATCCAAGTAAGTCTGTATTTACAGGAATAGGCAGGGGGTCGGTCAGGGTGGGCCCAGGGCCTTGGTTTGCAGATCTCTGTCTTAGATAACTATCACCTGAATACAACAGATCCCCAAATTATCGAGGGTGAGGTACCAGCAGAGGCCCTATGATGGATCCCCATGACTGTACCTTGTTAGGGTCCCCAAAAGGAGCCCATGGTTTTTCCTCCACGAGTAAGACCCTAACATGCTTTCTCTACTAACCGGCTGGCGGGTGGCTCTCGCCTTGGTGAAGAACTACTCACTCAAGGTTCTCAGCAGCTTCTTGCCCATGGTTTCCTCAAAGTCGCTACTGCAGGGGCTGGTCTCTGTATCCAGGATGATATTGCAACATTCACTATCTGATGCTGACAGGACAGAAGAAAGGATACAAGTTTTTCCAACCTACACATCCAGGGATGTAAGGGGAATGATTCTGGCTGATGTTTCTCAGCAGGTGAAAGCTCAAAACCAGAGATAAGTCAGCAGTGGCCCTAACAGGGAAGGGATGCCCAGGAAGCCTTTAATTAGCAAGGGGCACTTTAGTGCCACAAAAGGAACAGAGACAGAACAGGAATCAGAATCAAGTGTTCACTCTTTTTGGCAGAGGAAAGAAGAAGAGAGCAAGGTGTTCTCTGCTCAGCATCTTTGCCACACAAAAAGCACATTTGAGGACAGGTGGGGAAGTGTCCTTCCTCTGTTTGAACAGACCCAGGAAAATCACAGGGCTCAATAACAATTAAGTACGTGTCAGGCTTTCTCCCACTGAATCCAGTGAGAAGTCAGAAATCTCAGAGCCAGGAAGGGGCCCAGGCCCCTACCGCCAACACAGGAAGAACCTAAACCGGGAGGTAGAGTGGTGTGGTGGAAACTGCACTGCACCCCAAGCCAAGAGGCTGAGCCCCCGCTAACACAGTATATGGATGGGCCACTTCCCTTCTCCGGGTCTCAGGATCCTGTGTCGCGGAAGAGGATGGATTAGATAATCTCCAAAGACTATCCCATCTCCTCCATTCTCACTCCTTTGATACAATTTCTTGCTACATATTTCAGCTGCTAAACTCAAGTGTGGGTGGGAGAAAAAGAATATCAGTTCTAAATTTGGGTCCTGGGCCAGTGATTACGTATGTCCCAGATTTGCTGCATTAGCTACAATTTCACACGTCTCCCTGATTTTCAAAGTCTATGAGCGCTTGCCAGGTCATCGCTCTGAACTTGAGGGGTCTCAGACTATGGCCCAGGGCAGATCTCAAACAAAGGTCAGGTGAGGTAACTGCTAACCTGGGGAGTGGGTACTGAGGGCTGCTGAAAGCTTGGAGAAGTGTATCTTAGGCAAGAACAGAGGGATCTCAGGACTGCTGGGGCACTGGGAGCTTGGAGCAACAACACTGCCAAGACAGGGGCGTCCAGTGTCTTAGAGGGAGGTGACATGATTTCCAGGACAAGACTTCAGGACAAGTCCTACAGGTTACTTCTGGTCTCTGGGCCTCAGAGAAAGGGGAGGGCCCTGGCAGGGAGAGTGGTGGCTGGCATCCATGTCTTGATCTGTAAAGCAGGTCTGACAATAACTGCGTCATATTTAGAGAGGATGGTACCAAGCACTAGGATGGGCCTGCTCTATGGGTTCTCTTGTCTACGCTTAAAGCTACTTTATGAGCTAGTTACCATGATTTGTATTTTTTTTTTTTTTTGTGGAATGCTTGTCCCATATCCCCAGACAAGTGCCGAACAAATTCACACAGACTAAAGGAATCCAGTGGAGAAAAAAGGGATGTCGAGCCACTCTCTAAGAGAGTGCTAGGGCTTGCGTGGCCGCTCTCTCAGAAAGAGAGAGAGAGAGAGAGAGAGAGAGAGAAGAGAGGGAGAGAGAGAGAGAGAGAGAGTGAGAGAAGGAGAGAGAGGGTGAGGGTGAGAGAGGGTGAGAGAGGGCCGGCCTGCGTGGCTACTCTCTCTGAGAGAGAGAGAGGGCCTGATTTGTATTTTTTTAACATAAAGAAATTTACCTATTTAGACAAGGAAACTGAACCTTCAGTTACAGAAACTTGCCTAAAATTGCATAGCTCCTAAGTGAAGGAGCCCTCGCTCTTAACACTGACCCACACACCGACTTCCCAGGAGAATGAATTAGGATGAGTCTGATGCACAGTAGTTGCTCAGTAGACGGCAGTTTCCTCTCCCAGCGGTGTCAAGAGCTGGGGCCTATTACACAGGGGCTGGGGTCCCAGGCTCCCCTCACCCAGTGCCCGATGGCGATGACCTCTGTGCTCCTCCGAGCCCTGTTTCCCTCCCTGACCTGCTCTTGCGGGAACAGCTGGAGACAGAGAGAGCCGCTGCATGCTGTGCTCCTCGAAGTCTGTCACATCCTCCTGGGTGAAGGTCATCTCCTCCATCCTCAGGTACACGACCTCTCCGGGGCTTCTCAGCCCATCTGAGTGGCTGCCTGAGGAGCATAGCAAATGTCCCCCCTCTGCTTTGGGGAACACCTGGGGCTCCATGAGGACAAGATGGCAGCTCTGGACAGCTATGAGGAGGGAGGCAGGGCTGCCCAGCCCATCCGCCCAACTGACTTACATGGCAGGCTGTTCCTGTTGTTCAGAAGGGTGACAGTAGGGTCGTCCTTGGGGGTTTGGGGTGTGCCCCGGATCGTGGGGGCTTTGGTGGAGTCTCCATCAGCGAAGGCCTCCATGTCGGGGGACTGGGGTGAGCTGTCCATGTGGCAGGCAGTGAGTGCATTCTGGTACTGCTGCCGTGTGATCTGGAAGGAAGAGGCAGAGGGGGCAGAAGCTCAGGAGGAGCTGGGCCGAGCCCTCCCTAGGTGTGGCCTGCCTGCCCAAGCTCAGACGCAGCCCCACCAGGGTGCTTTGGAACCCAGGACTCTGTGGCCTGGGCCCATGAACTGGGGGGCCTCACCCAAGCTCTACCGAGCCAGGGAGTGAAGGCAATGAGAGGACCCTTTGCTTGTTTGCCACCAGTGTTCCCACTGTCATATTTATTGGCTCTGCACTCTTAAACTGCACCTGGAGGAGCTAAGTCTTCCCCTGAGACCCTGGAGAGGACAGAGGGCATCTTTGGTTAGCAGGGTGGTTGCCTGGGGAGATGTTTAAAACACAGGCTTAGTTGCCGAGGGCCCTCTTCCTAAGGGTCAGTCAGTGGGGACTTGGCAAGAATGAGACCCTCAGCTTGTGTAGAAGGCTGAAATAGGAAACCGCCATACACAGAACATAAACTCTGGCAAAACCACAGATGAAGCCAATATGTATTTTTCGATGCCTTCCATCGTTAATATAGTAGCACATCTGATAAATCCTTAAAGAAATTACTGCCAGAAAGAAGCTTCTTTCTCTAGGTAATTATACACTTCCTTATATTGGATGAGAACTCAAAGATCCACTGTCCCCTCCCCTCCCCCTGCCTTTTTTGGACCAGGAAGTTCACAGATAAATTTACTGTTTATTTTCAGTAGCAAACTCATTCCTGACAGCTTTTTCACCAACTTGGTTTACAATCTCTTTTCAGTTTTTAACTTAAGATATAACTGGATTATTTATTTATTTTTGGCATTCATGTACTATCTTAGTGGAGGTGCTATAAATATCCTGGAAGAGACGCAGCTAGGGATTAGGTTTTCAGACGCCAGTGAAAGCTCTAGTGCTGGTGTTGCCCGGAGGGGCTTGTTTTTGCAGGCAGAGGCTGGCAGATGAGGATGGGACCTTCCATCCACATAGAGCGTTACCGCTAACAGAGCTCAGAGGTGTGTGGAATCGCCTTTGCTGGCCATAATGACTGAATGGGGTGGGCAGGAAAGGTTTTGTACTCCCCATCTTACGAATAAGGAAATGGGGTCCAGGAGATGGAAGGTGAACTGAGAATGTGGAACTCCAAGTTCTCAAAGGGAAAACTCCAGAGTCTGATAATGGCCCCCTGCAATCTGGACATTTTAGTTTAAAGGGTCTTCACTTTTGCTCTGGACGCTGTAAATGAGCCTGGCTGCATTAGGCTGTCTTTCTCATGTCCACTTAGGTGGCCTTTCATAGCCCTTCAATAGTCCTTCAGGGGAAAATGCCCCAACAGCTACTTTGTAGTTTGGGGCCATATAAGAATCTGGAGGACTGACAAAAAGCTGGCACAGAGCTGAACCAAGGTCATGATCAAAACCCAGTTTTTTAAATGTGCCCCCAGGTCTTCTGAAGGCGAAGCTTTCTTTGGAGTCTTGCAGGCTCTCCTGGCTTAAAGGACAGGAAAATTTCCTAAGTGACACTTGATAAGCCCAACAAAGCACCTGATATTCCTTATGGATATGCCAACATATCCAGAAATTCACCTTTAACTAGTGTGATGTCTCCTATCATTTTATGATTTTCATCCCTGAAAACATGATCCTGCAATTTAGGGATTCTGCCACCAGATGGTGATGAGGCATCTTGGTCACAGTGACACAGCCAGATTATGCCAAATATTCTTAGTGTAATAATGATACTTACAGAACATACTTCAAAAAAAAAGAGGCATAAGGACTCTTTGGTACCTTCACAACTTATTAACTACTACTAATCACAGCTGTCATATCTTTTCCAGATAATCACAAGGTACACCTTTCTACCTAATTTTGTACCTTATTGTGAAGTCAGTTTACTCCTGGACTTAATGAACAGTTCTGGAACTTCATTCAGCCAATCACAGGGGCTTTAGCCAGTGAAAACACCCCTTTTGTATAGACTTCTCTAGAGCTTCCTCAAAAACTCTTTGTCTTTAAAAAAAAAGGGGAGGGAGGGTGGGAGAGGTCAGTCAAAGAGCAGCCTACATAATGGTCCTAACATGTCCATTAAATCAAGAGGAGGGAATTTTTAGCTTTAGTCTAAGGCAGGGGCGTCCTACCTGCGGCCTGTGGACCGCATGAGTACCAGGATGGCTATGAATGTGGCCCAACACAAAATCGTAAATTTACTGAAAACAGTGAGATTTTTGTGTGATTACGTATTGCAAATGTATTTAGTATGTGGCCCAAGACAACTCTTCTTCTTCCAGTGTGGCCCAGAGATGCCAAAAGGTTGGACAACCCTGGTGGCATCACCTTAACTTAGATTAAAAAAAAAAAAATGAAACAAAAGAGAAAAACACCACCAACATAAAACCCTGTGTTAAAACAAGGGCTTGAACGGTCAAATTCCCTTCTATCGAACCACTCATTCCAGTCAGAGTTTCCCGTCTGCAAAACAGGAAGGGGCTCTCACCAGACACCAGATCTGCTGGCACCTAGAACTTGGGACTTCTAGCCCCCAGAACTATGAGAAATAAGTGTTTGTTGTTCAAGCCACCCAGCCTCTGGTAATTTGTTATAGCAGCACAAAGAGACTAAGACAAATAGAAAGAGCTGAGAAACAAACCTAACAAAAACTCCCAGTTCAAACAGAATCCAAATGCCTTACTCTGGCCAAAAAAGATGCCAGGGGACATTGCTGCTGACGCTCCAGTCTCATCTCACACCAGCCTCTGCCTTTGCGCCCAGATCCCTGAACCACCAAGCTCTTTCCTGCCTGTTGTTTCTGTCTTGAACATTCTCCCAACCTCCCGTTTCAGTTCTCAGCAAAAACATCCCTTTCTTGGCCTGCTCTGATGACCGTTTCTAAAGCAGCCTCTTTGTCTATCCCACCACCCTGTTTATTTGCTCCATAGCTGTTATCACTACCTGCAATTACCTAGGTTTTATCTATGTGACGACTTGTTCACCATCTTTCTCCCCTGTTGGCATGGAAGGTACAGAAAGGTGGGAGCTTGCTGTCTTGTTTGCCCCAGTAACTCACCAGTGCCTGGACAGGGCCAAGCACAGAGCAGGCACTCAATAAATATTCGAACCACTAACTCATACTGTGACTTTCTATTTCTTGTTCCAAAAATCATGTGGCCAGTACTACAAACCAGTAAGAGCACAATAGAATTCTTCTTCCATTTCGTCCTACCTCCACTTCTGGGGAAGGTCTGCAATGAGAGGGCTGCAGGGTTGGAAGTGAAGCAGCCGGGAGAAGAACCACAGGCTCTGGCCTTCTGAGGTTTAACCTCATCATTACATTATCTTGGATCCAGGAGGAATGGGATGCACTTCCTGTCCCGCTTTCCCAGCCAACTCTGTCAGCAGGACCCAGGGACGGTCCCCCTGCGGGGGTTACCTTCACGAACTGCACGTCGCTGAGGATGTGAACTGAGTAGTCAGGAGTGTAGACATTGTTGTTGCTGCTGCACAGCTGGGTGTTGCTCCCCACGAGGTCACTGCGCTCTCGGTTGGGAGACTCTGAGCGGTTCAACCCGCTGCAGCGAGAAGGGGAGCGGTTTACTGCAGATGATGAGGGAGGGGTGGGTGTAGAGAAAGGAGAGGGGACCCGAAACAGGGGGAGGGGGAGAGAGAGAGAGAGGTATTGTTTACTGAGGTTCTTCAGGACTTTAAAGCAATGGTTACCCTGGGTGGTAGAACCAGGCTCTCACCCCTCCCATCAGAGCCCAGGGAAATGCCCGGCTGCCCCACTGATGTTTATTCCTTCCAGGGGCAAACACCTAGGACAGGAACTCATGGCTCCACTCGCTCAGGTTCCTCCTGCTCCCCAAGACAGCCAGGGAAGAGCTGGGCCGAGGGTATTGCTGCCATATTTGGTTCTGGTTTTTGGGTTAAGTGCTGTGGACGAAAAAGGGGCTCTCTAATACATCTGACAGAAAGTAACCCCACAGGGCGATCTGATCCTAAATTTCTCACTGGGCGTCACACTCCAGACCTACAACAAGGTTTCGGCAAGCCCTGTCCATGGCTCTTGTGCATCTAGGTTAACACACCTTTGAAACGCCAGAGCAGTCCTCTTTCTCAGACCCTTCTGAAGCATGGCCGCTCTCAAGGAAGCTCATAACCCTAACTACCCTGTACCTTGCTTTCTCCCGTCTTCATGCAACCGTCCTTACACCCTTCCTTCATTTCCAATGTATAAAACAACGTGCAAAATTGTCATTCTCTGGGGCGTTGCGAGATCTTGTTCCTTGGAATGTCATCAGTTTGGTTCAAATAAACTCACAGAAATTCTCTACAGTTTGGGTGTTCGCACACTGACAGTACAGATGAGGCCCAGGCTGTAGGTGTGGTTAGCTGCCCCAGACCATGGGACCTTCCAGCAGGGCGAGTTCTCTTATGAGGACTCCATTCACAAACCTTATTTTAGGAAGGCCAAGATCTGCCCTCAAATCCATCCATCAGAGCCCAGGTAACCAGCCCTCCCTACACTGATGTGCTGTAGCACGGTAACTCGGGCCTGCCCCAACACTGGCTGGGCCCGGGACACATGGAGGCCCACAGGCTCTATGGATGCATTTAAATTACACCCATGAACTGTTACAATAGGTTCTACCCTTGTCCTTGACACCCTGGAAGGCCAAGTCCAACTCCTTAGAGTTTTGTGTCAGAAAACAGGGCTGTATGAGGAGAACCAAGCTCTAGCCCCCTTTTGGAATGGGGAATTCTGAGATTTCGGTATGTTGAAATGTAGTTTAGAAGGAAAAATACAGGTTCTGTATGGGCACATCCTCTTGGCCTGGAAAACTCCGCACCCCACAGAGAGGGTCAGGATTTAGAAGGGCCAAAGTGGAGCCCTCTAAAGTGTGGGACTAGGGCAGGGCACCCTCTATGCCTAAGAGGGAGGAGAGAATAAGGCCTCCTAAATGTTCAGAGTCACTTTGTCTTCCATTTTTAAAGAAGCACTTCTTGGGAAAGTTCAGTTAAGACCATGTTACTTGGTTTCAAAATAAACTATGTGAACTACCCTCCCCAGGATTAATAGAAGAGAAGCTCTGAAGATAACCCTAACTTTATCTCATCCTGGGAACAAGCCCCTCCTAGTCCTCTGCTTCCCAACTGACGCTACTCTGCATTTCTTCTTGAAAAGGAGAAACAGCAGGCTGTCAGCTTCTCACAACACAGATTTAGTATAGGGTTTCAATGAAGAGCCCAATAATTCAGAGACTCTGCTCCTTGTTCTTTCAGGGTAGAAACTCAGGAATTTAATTCTGTCTCTTGAGATAATGTTGCCATCAATCAAAATATCCGGTTAGCATCTATTTGGAGTGAGTCCTTGAGGGCTGATGATCTGTTCAGCTGCCAAGCTATTATTGTTGTCTGGCAAACCGTGTTTCAGAAAGATTAAAATAACAACAGGGTGAATCATTTTTTCATTAGAACTGTAAGAATCACTGCTTTGATAGGATTACCGAATTAAGGATTCCACTTGGTCTTCCCCTTCTCAGTAAATGTCATTCACGTGGACTGTGATTTAAACGGGAAACCTGGAGCCACCCTGACCCCTGCCACTCCGCCAGCCCCGTGTCAAGGCCTCTCATTTCCACCACTGACATAATAAGCCCATCTGCCTCTATCTCTGTCTCACATCGGAGTTTTCATCCCTCTCACCTGGCCCACAGCCTGGTCTGCCCACTTACAATCGTGTTTATGATCAGTTCTCACCTCAGCTGCCAGAAGCACATTTCAAAAACACAAATCAGTTTCTTACTGAATCTGAATAAAATTCACACTTTTTGCTGTGACCCTAACGCCTTGCCAGGACCTGACCTCTGCTGTCCTGTCTGATCGCGTCTTGGGGACTCCCTTCCCTGCCCGCTTGCTCTGCTCTACCGGTGGCCTGGGGGATCCTCAATCATGCAAGCATCTCCCACCTCCATAGATACCATTTCCCCCGCTCTCCCTTCTCCTTTTATCCCACCCCCTACCCATGCCTCGAATCTTCATTCCCACATCCCCACACTCACCCCCTCCCTCAACCACTCTCACTTCTTAGTCATTAGGCCTCAGCTGAAACACCATGTCCTCTGAAGACCTGGTCTGGCCACCCCAACAAGATCTCCCTATTTTCCTCTATCACTGCTCTCTGTGCATTTCTTCCAAGCAGTTTCACAAGTTTTAATTGTGCAGTTGTATTTCTTTGTTATATCTACTCAATTTAATTCTAAGTTCCATGAGGGCATTGACCTTGTCTTCTCTGGTCATCGTTGTACACCCAGTACCTAGCATGGTGCCTGGCCTAGAGTAGGTATCCAATAAAAGTGTTCAGAATGAATGAATCAGCACATAATAGTCTCCTAAGGACATTTTTAAAATTTAAATTTTGTTTTTAAAAAAGTTTCAGAGCTCTCAAATCATCCTGGAATCAGAAAACCTTTCCTCTGCATCCTAAAGTCATTCTGAGAAAGCTGACTCCAAGAAGCATCTCCAAGAAGCTAGCAGTGGATGGAAAGACACCTCAGAAACACAGCTGAGGACTGAGGTCACGTGCAGCGAGAATCAAAGGGTATGAGGAAGCCGCAGGTGCTGGCCCAGGAGCTTGAGGAAGAGGCCACAATGAGCATTAGGATTTTCTGTTTTCTGTTTAATAAGAGCTTTTGTAACAGGGGGTCTGGAGTCAGGTCTGCTTATCCACTGGGATTTAGAGGGCCAGACCCTCCTCCAGCGTGACCAAGGACTGAAAGGGACAGTGACTGTGCGAAGAACAGAGTGAAGCACCACGGTGATTATAAATGGCAGTAGTATTGGGTAGAAAAATGTGTATTTAATTTCTGGTCCTGGTCCCTTGAGAACAAAGTGATGCGTTTTGGCTCAGCTAGATCCATTTGTGCTGCTCTAAGGTGGTGGCTGGCTAAGTTCATCGATGGTGCCTCACTGGGGCGAGTTCTTAGGGCAAAGGCAGGGAGGCAGTTCTGCAGGAGGGCGGCTCCTTTGGCACGTGAGTGGGGTCTGGAAAACCAGACCTTGATCTGAGTGGTCTGGTCCTGAATTCAGTTTGAAACAAGAGGAGAAAGTGTAAGCAGGCCCTGTGGCTTCAGTTACCCTGAGAAATAACCATCACTCCTTGATAATCCTCTCTTTGCCTGGTCGGACATGTGCTTCACACACCCCACATCTGCTGTTCCACATCCTCATCCCTTCTGTCACAATTCAAGATGCATTCAAGGAAAATAACAGGAAAACACAGCCCCGTCTTATCTACTAAACAACTTCCATCCATAGAAGGTTCTGCCTGAAGCACTTCTATTCCCTATTGGACACGGAGGCACCATGCAGTGTCCCGGTTCCCCCAAAGCTCTCCTCCTCACTGACACCCAGCACAGACGTGTCACCCTGATGTTGCTCACAGGGGCCTGCATGTCAAACACAAACACCACCACTGTTGTGCTGGGATGAGAAACAGGGCTTTTTTTTTTTTTTTTCTTTTAAGTAAAAGCAATGCTATTGAAGGTTTATTCATAAAATCCCAAAGGATTCCCTCCACCAAAAGATAGAGCTGTCTTACAAAAGTCGGGTCTATAAAAGTAATTTTTAAAAGGAAAAGAAACCCTCACTTCATGACAAAGAGAGTCCCTAGCTCATCCAAGAGTTGTGCAAGATCAGTGTTTTCGTGTCCCGGAGCCTGACATTCCTCAATAGGTGGGATGCTGATGACTTGGCTTTTTGGTAATTGTGCCCATGCACGCAGAGGTTTCTGAGCGAGGGACATGGACATGCTTTTAATAAAAAAGGAGAAGAAATCAATAACAGACGAGTGTCCCAGCAGCATGGCAAACTAGTTCAAGTTGTATAATCCCCCTTGGCATTTCCAAAGCGCTCAGAGGCACAGCTTGGGGAGCGAAGTGCAGAGGGAAGTCATGGCTGCAGTGGGAAGAGGTGTGAGAGAGGACAGACCCAACAGCGATGTGTGTGCGACACTGACCACTGGACCCCTCAATGGGAGGGAGGCCAAGCAGCCAACACAGCCCTTGTCAACTCTTGCTCACTGCACCCTCAAGTGGGCCCCGGAGAGACAGGGTGGTGGTGGGGCGGGGCAGGGATCTCTACTCTAGACCTCCAAGTGCTGTGGAGAAGTTGGTAGATCTCACTCCTGCAGCCTCTGCCTGGTCAGTCTGCAAGACAAGTGTGTCCTAGATGACAAATCGGAGTGACTGAGGTTGGGGGGAGAAGATGTGGGTGTAAAATTGGGGGGGGTGGAAGAGGAATTTCTACTGCAGACAGGGCTGCATGGAATCTCCTTTCACTCTGCATTGATAGGCAGGGGCCCCCAAAACCTACGTACAGCTCTGGTACTCTTGCTTCCTTGTTGACATCTGTACCAGGAGAGCGGTCACAACTCTATCCCAGGAGAAGGACGATACAGAAGAATCCTCACTCCCCTGCTCAGTCTGGGGATTTGAGGGGAAAGTGGGGTTCAGTGGCTGCCGGTGCCACTGAATACATTTTTTTGGACCATTCAGTGAGGGACGGGGGAAAAGGCTCACTTCGGTCATGGTCACTGTGCCACAGGCCATCGGTGTTCTCTGAACTTCATGGGGGGAGTTTAATTACACAGGCTTAGACGAGTACAAACTAGGGTTATAAAAATGCATCATTCTGGGTTAATAGTCAACATCAGACAACCAAATGTCAAAAGCTCTCCATCAAAGCTACAATGTGAACTCTGCAAATCAGCCTAAGTTAGAAGCCCAGATGAACTTGCTCATGTTACACGGAGTTTTAATGGTTCCCAAATGTTTACAACACAAGAGCCAACCCAAAGGAATATTTCCACTGACCACATTTCACAAAGTAATAAGATTATTTTTAGGGGCTCCTCATATATCCTGGGAGAGAACTCTGTCTTCCTTAATCTCAAAGCACATCACAGATGGACAATTGAGCACTGACAAAGAACCCTTGCTCCCAAACTTTCTCCTGCCTCTGTGCTTTTGTGCATTCAGAAGGATTGTGAAATCATCTCTGCTATTGGGAGAAGAAAGGAGGAATGAATCTGAGGAGGAGTAACAACTGCAGTGGGCCGCACATTCTCAGTGGGTTGATCAGAAGTTTCACTTTTAAGTGAAGGCACCTGCAAAGCTGGCTGACTACACTGCACTCTGGAGGTCATCCACAGACCACTCTGCTCTCCTTATTTCAAACTGAGGCTCAGAGAGCAGGAAACTCCCGATGGATGATGGTGGCAATATTTGGCACAGGAACCATGGGCCTCAATCCAATGTGAGCACCATGTTCATTAGCAGAACTGCTTTCAAAATGCAAACAAGTCTCAACCCTCTAGAGGGCACAAAATGCCTAGTTTTGGAGGCGCAGAGAGGTCCCTCCACCTTCTTACTACTCCTGTGACACTGACCCAAGAGCTCAGTTTCTCAGAGCCTGTTTCCCTACCTAGTGTCTCCCAGCAATAATTCCTGCCCATCTTCTAAGGTGGTTGTGGAGATCAAATAAAATGACAGGGCTCCTTTCACACTTTAAGGCCCTATTAATGTCCAGGATTTATATTCTTTCCTGTGTAAGATGGGAGTGAGATATAATTTACATAATATGTACCTGGATTACAAATCAAGTATGGGCCAGAAGGTGCCCAGGACTGCTTTCCACAATACTCCTATGAGTGAGGCTTCTTCTGCTGGCTGATAAGGAACAGAAGCAAGAGTGACAGTGGAAATAGCATAATATAGGCCCTGGGGATGTTGCCCAAGCACTGGGAAGGCTTGGCAGTCAGCTATGGAGAGAGACTAGACAAAAGCAAGCAGGAGGGAAGAGCCGAAGGAGAAGCAAGGAATCCCCACCTCTCATTTTCTCCTTTTGTGTCGGTCAGGGCTCTACTCTGCAGACTTAAACCAAGAGTTGGAGTAAGGTGGCCTTGCTCTCGCCTCTTTGTCACTCACCTGTTTCCTGGTGGGTTGAACACCCACAGACAGGAAAAACGGTGAGATGGTCAAAAGAGCTTCCAGGAGCACATGGCACCAGCCAGCTGGATGGGAAGCCTGCCCAGCAGGAATGAGTCACCTTAATCTCTGAAACTGGGTTACCGTGAAGGTGTTCATAATCAACACCAATGAACTAGAATTAATCTTTAGTTTTACTGGAAAGTTACAATTAACTAGGTTGTCTGGCTAACTGAGGGTTAATTAGAAAGGAAAACAAACCCCTGCTTTCATTGCTTTTATTTTTTTAATGCTTTGATCCTTTTGGTTGAAAATCTTTAAAAAATGGGCATCTTCCCTTCTTCTGAAACTCAAAGCACATTCTTCCTTCATCAAGATTCCCCACATGTAAAGGATTTTGCAGGACCATGATGCGGTCAGTTCTGATTTTGCCGGCATGCAGGAGTAGCTGGCGAGGGCACCAGCTCGGCATCTTACATTGACCCTACCGTCCTGTGCTCATCACGAAAGCAAAGTGAGAAAAGTGTTATTTCTTGGTGGAAAAATCACCATCCAGTGAGAGAGAAAATTTGGTGAAATTTGAGAATGTGGTTGACTTGTACAGATAAACATGGGAACCAGATGGTTTCTGATGGGAAAATGGGATTTGGGAAAAGTAGAAGTCAACAGAAGTACTTCTGAAGTTGCAAACTCGGGGGTCTGAGGTCTCACATAGCGTTTTTGAAAGTTGGGGCTTTGTTTACACATAACAAAATGTAACTGGATTTCTGATGACTCAGGATATGGAGGGGTCCCAGGATCATTACCGCAGCACTGGGATAAGGGAGACAGATAGATATAAAGGGTGTGGGAAATTGTGTTCTAACTCCAAAGCCATTTAACAAATAAATTCTTGGTTTGGTTACTACTTATTCCCTGAGCCTAAGATCAACCTCTAGAGATGAAAACAATACAAACATTTAATTGATTAAGATTTATTGTATTCTACTCAATCCTTGAGTTACTCTGTAACTCTATGGGGAGCTGCTTTACCCAATTAAAAAGAAACCGGTAACTTCTATTTAATTAACAAGAGGTTAAACCTAAGGAAAAGTTGTTCTGATATTTTACATGGAGCATCCTTTGTGCGAACAGAGCCAGAGGGAATATGGTCACCACATGGTAATATTACTAGGAAGATAATGAGGATGGGTTAGTGGTTAGTTAATGGCAGAGACCACACAGAAAGAAAGGTGGAGAAAAATAGGAATAAAGCATAATGCTCCATTGTTTCTTCCTATTTTTCTCCTGCTGCACGCCCCCTCCCTCCATTCTGTAGTCAGACAAATGATGAGCAAGAGCTCACACCATCTCACACCCCTTTATTTCTCCATTTACATACACAGACCCAGCTCTGGGAGCTAAATTCACAAGAGACTACACTGAACCAGCAATGCCTGGGCCCTCCGTGCAAATGAGGGTTATCTGTGCTTTGTGCTACACCTTAGGCACAGGAATGGCTTCTGGGAGAGGCTGTTCTTATGCAGGAGAGTGAAGGAGATTAAAGGCCTCTTGCAAACCCCACTGGATCTAAGGGGACCCAAGACACCCATGCATGTTTACCTGGGGAGCCTGCCAGAGAGTCCCCTCTGCTGAAGGCGAAGGTATGAGACACAGAGACGGGCACTAAAGAGTCAAGGGCCAAGGATTTGTGAGTTGCAAAGGGGAAGATAAACACAAAAGGAGAGAGACAAAGAGTGTAGTGAGACAGTCTGTTCCGGGACCTTCACAGCATCACATTTCTCTGCAAATGGGAATCGTGCCTCTGAAAACTTGGAAACCGCTCCCTCTTACAAAGTCACTCTCCAGGAAGAGGAACAGAAAATAGACTTTTCTGAAGGTCTTCCAAAAAGATGCATAGTAATTTTAGAGGCGGTCAGACCTGCCAAGGACAAGAACAGGCATTCGCAGCAGCCTTCTTTTTGAGCTGGCAAATCTGCTGGGGGCAGCACTGCATTCCCACCAGGCTCTCCCAGCTGCCACATGTATCTGCTTACCAACCGGAGGGCTGAAAGCAAAGTGCATGCCCCTGCTAGGGGCATCCTGGAGGAGGCTGTATCCTGCCATGGACTCCCAGGGGGCCCCTCTGTGGGCTCAGTGCTGTGGAGAAACTATGTGTTGCTAGAGGCTTGGGAAACGGGAAGGGCAGGCAGCATTTCCAGCAGTCTCAATGTGAATCAACTTGGTGAGTTAACTCATAGGCACTTCTTAGCAAGAACGAGTGCTCCAGGACACCTCTTCTCCTGTCCCCTTTTCCTTCTCTTTCCCCACAGGGTCCAAAACGGCACTGGCCATCTCTTGGGGCCTGGGTGGAGTACATAGTAATACTCCAGTCCTTCCCTAATCTTGACACTGATCAAGCAGTGTTTCTGCATGGGAATCTGTCTTCATCTCTCTTATATGATCATTCCGAGTCCCTTCCAAGGAGCTAAGTGATGCCCATCTGCAGGTGATGGCACACTGAAGTAGGCAGCTTCTGTGGTCTTGTTTGTCATATCAGAGGACTTTACCGAAAGGACTCATGACATGCAGGGGAGTGTGTGTGTTGGAGCTTTATACCTGGTAATCGTTTACTCTGACAGGAAGTATCAAAGAATACTTGAACCGGCCCTTCATGTTGTCAGATACACTGGAGTAAGAAACCCCATAGTCTTAAGAAGAATCTTGGCACTTCTGGGCTGCAAATTAAATGCATACCCTGCCAAGCAATAGGAGACTTGTTCTCTCCACTTGCACAGCCCTGTGGGCTGCTTTTCTGGCTACCCCAAGCTCAGGCCCAGTTCCTCCAGTGCTAGGCACACCATGCTCCTCCCAGTTCCCTGGCAATCTGAACCAAGATAAAGGAGACAGTGCTGGCTGTGTTCCCTTCGCTCCATGCAGGAAAGCCAGAGTGACTTACCTGTAACTTCAAGTTCAACTCTGAAGCACTGGTCACAGGGCTAGTGTTCTGGCAAACTTGTCATACCATTTATCACCCTCAAAGGCTGATAGAACTACAGGCTGGCTTCAAGGACAGAGGCAGTTTGCTAGAGTGGGACTCTAAAATAGAGTTTACTGCTTTGTGGCTTAGGTCGAGGTTCTTGGCCAGTGAAAGATGCTGGCTGGCTGGCTGGACCCTGGGCTGACAGTTCACCAGGGACAACAGGAGGGTGTGGTGTTATTTGTAGTTATTTCACATTTCACTCCACGAAGTGGGGAGGGCTTGGGGGGAGGATGGTAAATGTCTCTATACCCCTACAGAGAAATTCTATTTTTTTTTTTCCTCCTGAAGATTTCTAAAGATGCCCATAAGTTGGGGGTGGGGGAGGAGGGAGGGAAAGAGTGTAATGCTTCCTTTTGGTTAACCAGTTTTGAAGGGGAGATCAGTGTTACAAGTTTACTCCTGTTTCACTGATAAAATGGGAGGATTCTGATAGAAAACACTAGAGACAGAAAGGAAAGGAGGAAACCAGATAACATCTTCCTACTACTTAAAGTTTTGTTTTTTTTTAAAAAAGAAGGTCATCTAAATTAGGTGGGCTGGAAAGCCTTATGAAACCATTTCCCCCCAGAGTTCCCACCTCTTTTGGTCTTCTGGAAGAGCCAGAACAGGGCCAACATGTCGAGGTAAGATTCAGAATCCCAGAAGTTACTCTACCTTGACCACTGTGATGGATGGAAACCTCCTCTACAGAACCAAGGTTTGCCTGGTCCTGGAGCACATCCCTTACCCACCCAGAGTTCTCGTTCTGAGTACTGATGATGCTTCCTTCATCAGCCTTTCTGGAGATTTGTTGGTTTATATAAGTATACTAATGTATCATTACCAGGGTTTTTTATTTTTCAGATCTTCAACTCATGTTGGGCTACTCCTTGGGTGCGGGCAGCTACTCCAATTTCATTTCAGCCCTATGCTGGGATAGGATGTGAAATTACACTATAAATGGTTCCAACAGTCCCACATAGAGATAGCATTCTAGAGCGTGATGGATCTCAAGTCTGCATTTCACTGTGCTGTGTGTACTAGTCAGGACAGTGGAATGCATCTATGGAAGTCACCAATTTGCTGGGTGAATTGGAGCAAGCCATTTCTTTAGTTTCTCTGTGTTAAAACAGTACCTATTTTTCACGTGCCAGGGACTGATCAAGTTTTGGGACCCTCTGAGATGTCCAATATAAAATGCCATGTAAAATCTTTTTATGATAAAAGAAAACACCCCATCTGGCATTAAAATAGCCACTGCAAACAGTAATAGCTGAAAGCAATGCAAATGTCAGACCAGTGAGTCAAAAAAATTCTAGAGAAATAATTCTTCCTGGATCACACTACATCACAATAAATGCCATGCCTTCTAAACACAAGTGCAATAATTTGATGCAGGGAACAGCAAGTAGGTAGAGTGCAGAAGGGGCAGAGCAAACCAGCCAACAGCCCTGTGCCAGCCCTACCATCAGCATGCATGGCCAGCTGGCAGACACCTCTCCACCAGCTGAGATGTGGCAAGCAAGGAGAGAGGAGCAGATAAGCAACATATTGCACCAGCCTGGGACTTACACTTGTATATCCCAAGATCTCGCAGTCACTTCCTACTAACCCCACTGAAACAATAACAGCATATTAGGTTTTCAAGTAAAGGCCAGTGGGTGAATTATCATAGCAGAGAAGGAAAGGCTGACCCTTCACCAGAGCACACAAATCACCTGCATTCCCTGGCAGGTGACAATAAATGGTGCCTCCCCTCTCAACCTCCCTCCCCGCCATTCTCACTTGTACATGAGCAGAGAAGCGGCAGAAAACATTCCAGACATCGAAACTAAGCCCCTGTGGCCTGTGGGTACCTGGCAGGAAGCAGTGTTCTTGGCAGAGCATTACAGAGAGGCTGCCAGCATTAGTGTCAGCCCCAGCCCAGGCTCAGAGTGCTCGGTCCAGGTCCCCAGAGTGGGCTGAGGCAGGGCAATGATGGGGAGGGCGAAGGAGGGGTTTGAGCAATACATACGAAAGACAGATGATCCAGCCAGACTTCCCACCTTCCGCACATCGTTATCTAAGGACAGAAGGATGCAGTGTGTTTCAGAGGCAATTCAGATAGTACACCTTATTATAGGAATGTCCCTTCTTCCATCCCACCCCCAGCACCAATGAACCCTAAAAAAAACCCAGGTAATTTAGGCCCTGGTTGGGTAGCTCAGTTGGTTGGAGTGTCGTCCTGATATGCCAAAGCTGCAGGTTTGATCTCCCGTCAGGGCACATACAAAAATCAACCAACGAATGCATAAATAAGTGGAACAACAAACTGATGTATCTCTCTCTCTCTCTTCCTCTAAAATTAATTAAAAAAAAAAACAAACCCAGACAATCTAAAGGAAGTGTAAGAAAAAAAATAAAGTTCTTTTTTCATACTAAAAAATACCACTACTCATCCCTAACACTTGATAACATTACCAGCTACCACGTACTTCCACAAACTCTCTGAATGAAAAATGAGTCTAATTCCCACTTTACGTTGTAGGACACTAAAGCCCAGGAAGTTCAAGGGCTTGTCCATGGTCCCTAACAGGAACCAAGACTTGATTGAACCCAACTGCTTTTTTCTACAACAGCCCATTGCTTCCCCAACAAGCTGTGGCTTGGGAACTGGAATACCTGAGCAAGAAGTGGTCATGATGGCCGGGACGCCATAGTAGGTGAAGGCTCCATTCTCGAAGCGAAGGCCCTCTTTACCAACCTCCACCTGCACTTTTCCCTGGAGAGAGAAGGAAGCATACTAAGGGTGTGCACATGCACTTCCAGTTCTACGATTAGCAACAACCCTAAGCTTCTGTCTGGATAACAAGTGGACTTAAGATCTTATTAGAGGAAAATGTGAGTTCTGTCCGGATTTATGTTTCAGAAATAGCACCTCTAACTTCAGTAGCCCTTTGCAGTAAATTAATTGCTTAGTTCATAAAGCTGCACCCAGTCATGAATAACCCTAAGCAAGCTCTCCTTGCATAATGTAATGGCCTTTCCATGATGCAGGCCCAGGCACCAGCCAGCCTAGGGCCTTGTGAACTGTCTCACTGGTCTGGTCTGAGATTTAGACCATCTCTAAATCTGGTTGAGATAAATTCTGACTCTGTGTGAAGCTTGTTTAAATTCATCACCACTAACGATGGCTTATGTGTAGCATATAGTGTGTCTATGGGCCTGACACTGTGTTCCATGCACGGCACACAGAAACCTACGGGGCCCATACTGCTTTCCCTCTCAGTTTACAGATGAATCAATTTAGAGTCTCAGAGAGGTTAAACAGCTTGGCCAAGATTAGTTAGAAAGTGGCAATACTGGAATTTTAAAGGCAGATCTTTCTAATTTCTGGATTTACATTCTTGCCACTACATTTTGCTTCCTCCAACTTTGATTTGAAAACAGTTAAGTTTATATTAAGCATAAGAGAGTAGAGTGTAGAGGTTCATTATGTTATTTAAAAAATGCGACAGAACACTTCTTGATTTCCAATAGTGAAGAATGTGACTCCATTTTTGGAGAAGGGAGGTCACTTTATTGAGGCTATTTGGAAGGATGGGCGTGAGGCACACTACCATGTCAGAGCAGACAGACTGCAGGTGGACAGTGACAAAATGGAGGCCACTTGTAAGTTACTGTGAGCTTAAGATTTTAAGACAATCACTGTATTTAGGGTTCATAAGATTCTATTGAGAAGAGACGGAATGGTGATGGAGGTAACGGTGGAGCCAGAAGTATCCAGTGCTGGAACTAGGCCTGCCACTCATTTACAGGCCTATCCAGGGACGCAGGGCAGAAAGTGACTGCACTTATGTGAGTGCTGGGAAGTTGCTGCACCTCTTTCACTCAGTTATTAATTTCCTTCCTGGTTCTCTTAAGGAGAAGAGTCAAGGAACTGAAAAGACTGAGATGTTTCAGAGAATGGATGTGTTCTGTGCACCTCCAGGAAGCAGGGCGAGGACCAGTGGGTGGAAGTTAGAGATGTTGAGATTTCAGAGAGACAGAGGGAAAAGCTTGAAATAAGTGTCTAAAGTCTGGGAGAAGGAACAGGACAGTTCCACTTATGGGCATGTCCAAGCAGAGACAAGAAGGTATTAGGGATTCTGGAGGACAGTAGCTTTGGCAGTTCAGTCACAAAACCCCTCTGCTGGAGAGGTACCCGCTGCACCCCACCACGAACCTCCCTGAGTGGTCAGACTAAATGTCATCAGGATCACACCCCTCTCAGGACACCAACCAGTCATACTGGACTCCTTCTCTGGGTCACTGACAAACACCCACCCCACCTGGCCTTCCTCTCAAGGCAGCCAGCTGAACCTTGGAATCTGGAACTGGGGAGGCAAGGCCATTCCTCTCTAGCCTAGGGATGCCCTTGTCTTGCCCTCCGAGGGTCTCTACCTTTCCTACTCACCTGGAGAAGCAGCACAAAATAGTCCACGGGGCGGTTGCGCTGGTAGAGGTAGTGTTCCGGGGCTTTCTTGTTCTTCTCGTCAAACTTCAGCTCCTGGATCACGTTGGGGTGTTTCAGGAGCCGGAGCAGGATTTTCTCCGAAAGGTACAGAGACTTAAAGGGCTCCACTTCTAGAGGAGAGTAGGAGTCAGGAGGAATTGGCAGCTGGGAAAAGTCAGAGTGGGCACAACCAGGGCACGTATCTAGAGTCGACCTCCATCTGTGCTCTAGACACCCAGCTGGAAGGGCTCCTTCTGTGACTCCCCTGGGGGAGGGGGGTGGTCCTTAAACCCAAGTGTGCATCTCAGGCCTTCCCCCATGCCCTCTGGGGATGCGTGTCCCTGCACTGGCACCTCAGGAAAAGCAGGTCACCATTTTGGAAATGTCAGCTTTGTAATTAATTTTCTACCCGATTTTATTTAAAGTTGCATATGGAATTAAAAAAAGAAGGCAATCTTGCCATGTGTGACAGCACGGACGAACCTGGAAGACACAGCGCTAAGAGAAGGACACAGAAGGACAAACATTGTGCGGTAACTCTTACATGATGAATCTAAAATAATCACACTCATAGAAGCAGAGGGTAAAAGGGTGGCTGCCTGGGCTGGTGGGAGGGGGACCAGGGCAGCAGTGAGTCAGAGGATAGGACGTTTCAGTGTTGCCAGATGCATCAGTCCTAGCCATCTACCACTCGGCAGAGTGCCTGCAGTGAACAGCGCTGTACTGTACACTGGGAAACTTGCTCCGAAGGTAGATGCTATGTTAGCACACAAAAATAATAGTAAATAAAGACGGCGGGAGGAAACTTTTGGAGGTGATGGACATATTTATGGCATAGATTGTGGTGACAGGTTAACTTGAATGAAATGAAATTTCAAGTTAACAGAAATGGTAATTATTTAAGTGATGTGTGCTCAATAATGTGGAGCATCCTTGCCTCAAATTTATATATTAATAGATACTATGTTATATTATATCACGTTCTAATATGACTGTATTAAAAGATACAGCTGCTTTGCTCTAGAAAATCAGCCAGTAGTTAAAAAGAAATCTGTATTCAGAACTAGACATGTTGAAAACTCAAAAGAACTGCAAGATAAACTTTTCTTTTTCACATCTGGAACAGTACTAGTACTCATTATATACTCAATAATCATACACTGGATTAATTAAATATTGAACTTCATAATGGGTGTGATCATTCTAAGTCAGCATATTAATTAGGCATGGGTGAGGTCAGAGAGCTTAAGGACAAACTTTACCTTGTTCGCAAGTTTAACTTTTGATCCTCTCACTGTTTTTTTCTACGGAGCCCGAGGTTCACAATCCACTTCTGTATTTTAGAGCTCGCATCTCAAGGGCCTGTACAGCCTCTGCAGGGTACTGGACTCTGGGGCCTTGTGGCTGGGTAGGCCAGTGCCTTTCCCTCCCCCACAAATCCTCTGGGCACCCCAACTCCAACAGGAGGGAGGCTGGCCTCCCTCTCCCACCAGCAGGGAGTGGAGGAAGGAAAAAGGGCAGCAGTGGTTTCTTTAGCTTTTTCCTGGAGAGACAGCAGAGCTGAGTTGTACTCCCTCCCTCCCTAGAAGGCCAGGCCAGGCTGGAACTGGCGGTATTGTGGCACCCTCTCACCCTGCCTAAGGCAGTCACCTCTCCTGGAACAGTGGTTCTCAGTCTCACATTGGAATTAGGTCACAAGGTATTACAAATGACTGGTGCCTCCAGATTCCGCTTTCCCCACCTGGGGTGGACACACGGGGGCGGGGGGGGGGGGCAGAGTCATACCTGTGGCCATGAAGCGGTGCGTGGCCAACAGAAGCTGTGGGGAGATCTTCACCCTCATCTCTGAGTCGGAAAGCTTAAACAAGGAGAAGTCATGCCGTTTCCTCTCCCGGTGTGGTACCCTCTGCTTTTTCCGATTGTCGGCTGCGGATCACAGGGGACAGATTGCAGCTATCTCAGAATCACTGTTGGTTTTTGGAGGCTTTCCCAGAGTTATACAAGACAGATCCTCTGAGACCACCTGAATTTCTGCAAAGTGTCAACTGTAGCTGACGTTACAACACCTCTCCCGGGGAGTGGAAGGATGTTAATAAGGGACAGACGGTGGGAGGTGCTATCATGGCTCAGTGTTGTTTACACTTAGGTGGTGCATGGTGGAAAGGGGGACAGGCTGGCTTGTGACTCCCAAGTACAGGGTTCTAGAGCAGGCTCCCCTACTTATGAGCTGTGCAACTCTCTAAGCATCAGACTGTTTCTTTTAATCTATACAAAGAGGTTAATAATTTATAAGTCTTCTGCCCATCTCGTGCAGTTATTGATATTGTGAGCCTCCAACCAGAAACAATCTGTGAAGTACTTACAAAAAGACATTCAAACCTCAGGGACTTGCATTCTCAGCATCAAGGGGTCTGGCGGTACCAGGGAGTTTCTGCCTCTGCCTTGTTTCTGTCCCCAGAGCTGGACTCACCTGGTCTCTTGCTGCTGATTTTGACCACGCTCTGAGCAGAACTCAAGGCATGCCACCCAAGGGAGGTGGGTGGTCACCTCCTCTTCCCATTCACAATTCTCCTGGTTTAACCTTGGCCCCTCACCTCCAGGGGGAGAGAATTGGGGGAAATAAAGGAAAGAAAAAAGGAGAAGAAATGGGAACAGCCCTGTAACCTACAGAGGCAGGTTCTCTGGGCAGGACCTGGAGGAACTTCAGAGAGCCTGTGATCATTGAGAAATTTTCTTTATCCAGTGGTTTTCTCCCTTCTTTTTTTTTTTAAGTTTTATTTAAAAAATATTTTCCGGGGTAGAAATAAAATGTTTTATTTACTCATTTGTCTTCTGCCTTATCTTAGTTTTGAGTAAAATTTGGAAACCCCTAGTTAGTCTCACCGGTGCTAAGGGGAGTAGGAAAGGAGGTTCGTGTTTTCTCCAAGCTCAGCCTAGAGAAGAACAGGGCTGCAGGGGGCACTCGGTGAGGCTGAGTGGACCCCATGGAAACAAAAGGGAATGAAACCCAGAAACAGGGAACCAGGGCTCAGAATCTGGCTGTCTCGGACCTTCCCCCACCTTTGGCGCTCATCTCAGCCACAATGGCTGGGTCTCCTTCTAGAAGGAGAAGTGCCCTTCCACTGTGCTGCTTTCTGTGGGCCTGCCTTGGACTCGGTCCTGCTTTAACACTCCTTTTTCTCACATTGCAACAGTGGTGAGATCCAGATCCAGCTTTCCTGTGGGTCAAGGTCAAGTGAGAAGCAACACAGTATGCCTGGCTCCTCGGACTTCTCAGAGCTCTTAGGAAGCATGCCAGAAGCTTATTTACAAGGGCAGGAAAACCCTAACCCTCTCTTTTAGAAAGAGAATCAATTGCTCAGCAAGAGAGTAGCAAGTATTTGTTTAGGGCAGTCTTTTTAAAAAATCTCCTGAGGATATGTTTATTGATTTTGAAGAGTAAGGGAGAGAAAGAGAGAGAGAGAGAGAGAGAGAGAGAGAGAGAGAGAAAGAGCAAGAAACATTGATGTGAGAAACATCAACTGCCTGCCTACCGTACATGCCCTGACTGGGGAATGAACCTGCAACCTTTTGTTGTGCAGGATGATGCCCCAAACAACTGAGCCACCTGGTCAAGGGCTAGGCCAGTTCTTCTGCTGTCACTAGTGAGTAACCTTCTGATTTGCATGACATGTTTGCCTAATCATTTCTCTCCCTCCTCCATCAGGATGCCACTAAACATTTCATCACAGAGAATCATTTCTCTGACCACCTTCTTCATTTCTTTTATTTTAATAGTGAGTGTTTGCAGTATTAAGGTTGCTAAAACAAATGCCTTAGGAGGAGCTTACTCATTTATACTACTATCCCCACTATAAGTCACTAACACTTTAGTGTGAATGTCTTCACCAATATATCTATGGAGACACTTGCAATTCTAAATTAAGAGTGAGGGGCAGAGGTGGAAAAGGGAGAAGGGAATCGGGGAGGAAGAGGTCAATTCCTTTTCGAAGAAGATAGGCCTGGCCCGGCATTACAGTTGGTATGTTCTGTCAAGACAGGGCCACCTTTTAGGTTAGATCTCTTCTTAGTCCAAAGGGGAAGGACTCTTTCTGCTCACTGCCTTACAGTATCAAAGCTTTTTCTACTGGGAGCTAGTTTTTGAATGGCCGCTTCCACAAACTAAGGACAGGGGTCTGGAATGGGTTACCTGTGTGGGGAGAAGAAGGGATTGCTGGACCATGAGGTGAAACACTTCCTGGCCTAAGGACTCTCATGGATTTATTTATTTTTTTTTTAAGGATTTTATTTATTTATTTTTAGAGAGAGGGAAAGGGAGGGAGAAAGAGAGGGAAACATCAATACGTAGTTACCTCTTGCGCACCCACTACTGGGGACCTGGCCCACAACCCAGGCATGTGCCCTGACTGGGAATCGAACTGGCGACGCTTTGGTTCACAGCCCACACTCAATCCACTGAGCCACGCCAGCCAGGGCAGGACTCCCGTGGATTTAGATAACACTCCCACCCTAGAGACGAAAAGCTGTCTGGCTGTCTGCAGTCCGTAACATTTGCAAGCAGAGCTTTGATAAGGTTCAGTAACTGAAAGCATCACTATCTGCATGGAGGAGTCTGTACTGTTCCTGAGGGGTAGTGGGCAGGAGGCTGAGGAGACAAGAAAGAAGGGAGCGGGGACAGAATCGGGGACAGAGTCAGGGACAGGAGCCAGGGCTGGGAAGGGAGGAGAAGGGGAAACCAGGTGTTGGGGCTGAAAAAGCACAGGGAGAAGAGCAGTGTGTAAGAAGGGGCATTTAAAACTTGGCTTAGGCTGAGGTGCACAATCTCAGGACAGTGTCCACTGCACATGATGTGTTGGTGTGAGTAGATTGTCGAGTGGAACCCCAGGGCATGCTGGGGTCTGCACAGGTGGACAGAGACAAGGGCCGAGGAGCCATCCAAGGTATATGTTGTTTCCTTCAGTTCTTTTTCTCATCCAAAGGCCAGGAGGTCTCCTTTTCATAGTCTTGGTTCCTGACGGTTTGTTCCCTCCTGATAAACATGGATCATATTTTGCCCGGTACGATGCACTCCCGTGCATAACACGCACCTGTGCTTTTGTGCGCATTATACACAGGATTATATCCATTATTATATCCATGGTATGTAATCATTATACCCATCCATAATGCGCATCCTTATTTTTCCCTCAAAAATTTGGGAAAAAGAGTGCGCATTACACATGGCAAAATATAGTAGCGAGCACAGCATTTCTCAAGCGATGTGCCACAAGAATTTTTAAAATGTGCAGTACTTGACTATTTGAGTCAGGGGCGCTGACCTCTTTTCCCTTAGATTGTCAAATAAGAAAATGACAAGAGCCAACACAACTACAGCCATTCAATGTGAATGAATCGAAATTATAACTATTTTTTTGTCAGATCAGCAAAAACACATTTTTTGGGTGTGCCGCAGAATTTTAGTAACTACTTTAGTGATGAGGGTGCCATGAGATGAAGATGGTTGAAAATCACTGACCTAGCATTTTCTCAGGGACTTGGGTAATTCAAGCCAGGGCACCTTGCCATGCCAGCGCCTGGCATTAGCGGGTTGACACATGGCAATGCATGGTCTTGGCATGACACTTTCTCACTATGTATCAAGCTAAGCCAGCTCTGAGGATCATGGAGGAAAATAAGATGACCTTGGACAATAGCCCAGGCCATGCACTTACTGTAGAGGTCAGTTTCATCCAGGATCTCTGACTTGATGATCTCCTCTATGATGTCCTCCAGTGTAACAATGCCCATCACCTCATAGAAGGGGTCCCCTTCTCCCTCATTATTCACCCGCTGGACAATGGCCAAGTGAGATTTTCCTAGAGAACAAAAGAAGTCACAGTTAAGCATCTGGGATGTTTTCAAAGACCCTTCCTTTTGAGAAAATTATACAAAGTTGCTTTCTGACTAATCTCAGGACTGAACCTATCCCTGGACCTCCTTAAAAATACGAGGTTTGTGTGCAAGCTTACATAAATGCAAACCTTATTATTTTTACATCTCTGTTTCTTTCTAGGAAAGTTCCCTAACATACAAGGTTGGCAAAAGTAGTTTTACGGTTGTCTGTATGGAAAAAGACATGCAAGTTATGATTATTACAATTGCTTTAGTAATTCTGTGTTTCACACACTCACAGCTGTAAACCTGCTTTTGCCTACCCTGTATAGAAAGTCAGTTAAATTTTTTTCTTTTAACTTTCACATATTAGCAAGTACAGTTGAACCTCGGACAATGCTGGGATTAGGGGCAGTGACCCCTGCGCAGGTGAAAATCTGTGTATAACTTCTGACTACGGTCAGTCCTTTGCAACCATGGATTCAACCAACTGCGGACTGAAATGGTACAGGGGATGCGAAAACACTGTTTCTCAGCTGCAGCTGGTTGAGTCCGCAGATGCAAAAACCATGGATAGGAAGGGCCAACTGCATTTGTTGAAAAAAATCCACACGTAAGTGGACCCATGAAGTTCAAGCCAGTGCTGTTCAGTGGCCAACTGTGTATCTATGTAGGCTGAAGGAGGATGAGTAATCTAATTGAAAGACCAAACACCTGGAGTCAGAAGAATTGGGTTAGAAGCCTTTTCCTCCTCCAAACTTGCACTGCCCCTACCGCCTTAACCATCTTAATTATCTGTGCAGTCAACCCTTGTGAAATCATTTGACCTCTATTAGTCTCAATCTTCTCATCTAGAATCAGGGAAAAATACCAGTATGGTGACTTTAAAACATTCCCCCCAATTTTTTGATAGGCTTCCCACAGAGAGGTGTGGTCTCTGTCCGCTTCCCCTGAGTCGGGGCAAGGTGTGACTACTTTAACAATAGAGAACAGGGAAGTGTGTGCTATGAAACTTCGGAGGCTAGGTCGCCATGATGGAGAAGCCACATGCAGGTGATACGCAACAGTCCCAGCTGAGCCCAGCCTTCCAGCCATCTCATCAAAGTGCCGGCCAGGTTAGCAAAGAAGCCACCTTGGCAGTGGATCTGCAATCTCAGTTGATACAGCTCTATCCTCTAAAGTCCTCCAAATCCATTCAAGTTGTCTCCAGTTGCTGGCATAGACATTGCAAGGCAGAGATAAGCAATTCCTGCTGTACCTTGTCCAAATTCCTGATTCACAGAATCTGTGAGCATAATAAAATGGTACTCAGAAGGTGACTCTGGAGCTCAAATGGCCTAGGGGATGTGTGAAAGCACTTTGTAATGTGTCATAAGCATTTCATTATTATTGCCCCACAACTGAATAATAATAATGAACACTTACTGAGCTCTAACTACGTGCCAGGCACTATTCAGAGCTTTACGTGTGTTTATTCATTTAAGCCTCATTGACAACCCCAAGTTGAGTACTATTATAACCCTCATTTTACAGATGAGAGAGCTGAGGCACAGAATGGTTAAGTAAAATGCCTAACGTTACACAGCCACTCAGAAATGGCAGAGCTGGATTGTAAACCCAGGTAACTGGGTTCGGTCCTAACCAAGGGACCCAGTCTTTGTAACAGTCCTGCTTCGTCTCGGTTTCTTTTCATCTTCGATACACACATTTCCTGGTCCTGTTTCTAAAGTGAAAATCTGGGTGGTTTTTTTCCCTTGTCTGAGAGACACTTAAGGAGAAAATCTAGCATGTTATTCTTGCAAAAATAAAAAAAAAGTTCATGCTTTATCAGTGTTCTTTTTTATAAGCTTTTGCTTGGTTGTTGTAATTTAAATACATTAACTTCAAAAACTTCTAATCACAAGAAAGCTACCTATTGGGATTTTTATTGAAAAGATGGTATTTTTATCACTTGATAATGGTCTGCAATTTCTTCTTCATCTTCAACCTATCCTTCGACTTACTCCCAAACTGATCTGATGATGCCACTGCCCTACTCAAAAACCCTCTATGGCTCTCTAGTGTGCAGAGAGTCAAAGCCAAACTCATGAGTTTGGTATTACCAAGACTGCAGAATGTGGCTCTTCCCTATCCTTCTAACTGCAGGCCCTGCTACATCCCCTAATCATCCCGTATTCCAGGTTACCTCCACTTCCTCGACTTCCTGAATGTCCACTTTCTAAGTCTTCACTCACACAGTTTCATTCTCTCACTGATTGCATCTCCACTGGCCCTTTAAGTTCCAGCTCACGTGCCAGTTCCTCGAGAGAGCTCTCCCGGATCTTTCCCATTCTGAGTCTGAGCCAACCTCTCCTGGCCGGTGTTTCTAAGCCCTTGATAACTCCATTAGAGTAGTTATCACACAGTTCGCTGTTTCTTATAACTGGCAACACGTGTGTCCTCTACTGGACCATGTTTTCTCCAAAGATTGTAAGCTCCTTCAGGACATAGACAGGGTACCTTCCGTATAAGAGGCGGCCAGCAAGTGCCACACGAACTGAACTGAAACAATAAAATCCACAGGGTATGTAATATATGACATTAAAACCAGACACTAAACCCTTTACTCTTTAATGAAGTACAATGTGTTTAAATTAATTAAAGTTTAAGCTCTGTCTCAGTGATCCTAAAATTCCTTCTTTGGAACAACTGCATCCTATCCAACTGAATTGAAGGATTTTGTAGCTTAATATATAGATTATGTTGATTATTAGAATATGCTCAACTTAAAGTTCTTCCCCCAACAGAGCATTCCAACATTTACGGCACCTGTGCACACTTTTCTGCTAACTCGTGCTAACAGATGACGAAGCAAATGCTACTATAATGAAAAAAAAAAACTTGAAAAAGTGATTTCCTAAAATCATTTCCTATAAGTGGATAATTTTTGTAATGTGGAGCCCAGAATATACGTAACACAGCATACTTCCTGCCATTAAGAGATTAGTTCATATGAATTACCATTTTAGATTACCATTTAAACTCTAAGACAAGTTTGAGGTGCTACACTATCTAGTAGGCACCTGGTGTGTCTGAGGTCAATAAGATTCCCTACTACTGAAAGCCAAACTACTAGTCTTTTCTGTTGCCCCATGAATTCACAGGGCGTTTGATCCCACCACCACCTGGCATCAACGTACATACCTGAACTATGGGTCAGATTTCTTAGAAGGGCAACTAGGTTTTCAGACGCTGGTTTTTTTTTTTTGTTGTTGTTGTTTTTTTAGTTTTCCAAAGATTTATTGAAGCAGAAATAGATTGGTCAGATACTTGTTGGAAAAAAGCAGTTTTTATGGTATTCAAAAATACTTTTTAAAAAGCATTCTAGCACAATTCTTCGTAAACTAGAGGATGGTGTAAACTTTTTTCTAACTCTCTTAGGAGTGTCGGGTCTTAAGAACTAGAGCTTACTCCTATTCCAAACCTATCTGGCGCTCCTGGAAAACTGCAGAAAGGCACTTGAAAGCTGTTTCTTTAAGATAGGAACTTATTTTTTGTTCTTGCTGGTAATATATTGCTACACCAAGTGTGTGCAATTTTTATTCCAGATCCTCATGGTGCTGAGAAGTTTCATTGATGACCTGTCCATCTCAGATGCTGCTTTTAAAGCAGTGGTTCTTTCCTGGGGCTGACTTTGCCCCACAGGGATATTTGGCTATGTCTGGAGACAATCTGGGTTGTCAAAATGTGGGGTGGGGGATGCTACTGATATCTAGTGAGCAGAGGCCAGGGATGCAGCTAAACATCCTTCAATGCCCAGGACGGCCTCACAACAAGGAATGTCGATTGTGCTGTGGTTGGAAACTTTGCTTTAAGGAGTCAGAGACTCACAACTGCATTTTGGTATTTAAAGAAACTGAAATACCTTCTGAAGAGTCTGGAATAAATATAGCCTCTGAGTGGTTTAGACACGTCCACAGAGAAGAGCTCCCAAGGACCCTGTTAGCATACCTCCTGTGCCTTGGGAAAAAAAGCAAATAATTGATTTGCTTCCTTTCTCTCTCAAAAATAGCTACATCACTTCAGCAGGGTAAGGTGTTCCCAAGATAAAACACAGAAGCTTGGAGGAAAGCATATTGCTTAGAAATAGAGAATTAAGGAAAGCAGAAATCATTTTATGGTTTTATGGTTTCTGCTTCACTTATGACCTTCACCTTGTAAAATACAGTGGCTTTTTATTCCCCCTCGTGTCCCTGCAGCATCTTTTATTCATTTGCTGGATAGTAGTGAGTGCCTCTTCTTTCTTACCTTGGTCTTGGTGACCCTCTACCACTCACAGTGTGTTCCTTTGGAGGAGCAGCATTGAACATCGCCTGGGCACCTATTCAAAATGCAGATTCTTGGGTCCACCCCTGACCTACAGAATCAGGATCCTGGGTGGTAAGGTTGGCCCAGACAGCTGTTTTAATGACATCCCAGGTGATTCTTATGCATGCTAAAATTTGAGAAGCACTGCTCTTGATACTTGGTACCAGAAGAACTGGTGTCACCTGGGAGCTTGTGACAGCTGCAGACGTTTGGCCCCCATCCCAGCAGTCCAAGTCAGACGGCATTTCCTCAACAGACAAGAATTCTCATGCACATTTGAGTATGAGAACTGCTCAAGACTAACTTAGTTTTCTTCCTACTTTTCTGTTTCCATTGTGGCTGTCTTTACTTTAACCTCGCCTAAAGATAAATGTATCTCAAAGATTCTCAGTGATTCTCAGCTCTGGCTGCACGTGTGGATCACTGGGGAGCTTTAAAACCTATTGCTACCTGTGTCCCACCCACAGCAGTTCTGATCTAACTGGCCTGGGGGTGGTCCAGGCACTGGGATGTTTAACACTTCTTCAGGAGAATCTCGTGGGCAGTGGCTCCAATCCGCGATCCTCTGCTCTGCTCTTCTCTCTCCTCAGTTAAAGATCCCAGCAGAGCCCATCACTTTAAATATCACCTGTTACCTCTTTCCCGAGAACTAAATTTATATCTTAATATCAGCGTCTATTTTAACTCTCATCCTGTTTTAGACACTTTGCCTGAGCTGTCCCCTTGTCTTGTCAAAATCACTTATCCAAATAGGAACACGTGACCTTCCAGACCCACCATCCCCGACCTCCCTCCCTCTTTGCTATCTCAATCTGCACCATGACTTTCTAGTCACCCGGAGTCACGACCCAGGAGTCATTTTAAACCTCCTCTTCCTTTGCTCCTATCTGGAAGAAATCCCCACATTCTTATAATTTGTCTTTTCTTCCTTCTTTCAATAGCATTTATTGAATGCCTACTATGTGTCAAGCACTATTTTAGGCACTAGAAATGCAGCAATGAACACCATGGACAAGGTAATTTTCCTCCTGAAGATCACATTCTAGTAAATGGGGGTGAGAGACGACAAGCCAGACACATATGTCAAGTCGATAGCACAACACTGAGGGGAAAAGCGAGCAGAGAAGGGCGATGAGGGAGGGTGTGGGAGTGAGCCAGTAGGTGTTACAATCTTAGGTAGGGGAGGCCAGGGATGAATTCCCCAAGAAGAGGATATTTGAATAAAGATCTGAAGGCAGTGACATAAGAAGTCCTATGGATATCTGGGGATATCTTTGCAGTAGGACAAGACAAAAAGGCCCTGAGTTGAAATTGTACCTCATGTGCTTAAGGAATGGCAAGGCAGCCAGTGGGGTGACTGCAGAGTGTGAGAGAGGACGGTAGTAAGAGCCAAGGCCAGGGAGGTAAGGGGTGGGGTAGGTGCAGCTATGATCAAGCCCGTCTGGGCTTTGTAAGCACTTTGGCTCTTACTCTGAGTGAGATTAAGCCACTGTAGTTTTTTGGGTTTTCTATGTGTATTTGCTCTTTGGCAAAAAAAAGGTGACACGATCTGACGTATGGTTTAAAAGGGTCCCTCTAGCTAGTATGTTAAGAATGGACACAAAGTTGGGCAAAGGTGGACGCAGAGAGATCGCACAGGAAGCTCTGACACACATCCAAGTGAGAGACAGGTGGTGGCTTGCACGGGGATGGTGGTAGTGAGGTGGTTGAGAAGTAGTCAGATTCTCTAGATATGCAGAAAGCAGAGCCTGCGTGAGGGACTGAATGTGGGGCAAGAGAAAAAACGAACTAGGCCTGGTGTTTATTTTTTATTTGCTTGGGATGCCTGTGGAAGGGCAGAGTAATGGGTCAAGAGACCGAATATAAGGAAATTGCCAGAACTCAATATTGGTTTCCTGGGCCCTATCTAAAATAAACAGCTCTCAGTTTTACTATATACAATGACTTAAAAGGGCTGGATCAGCACTTGTTATACAAAATGTCTAACTAGATACTATTCATTTAACTAGATCAGTGAGGTCAGAAGCAAATGGTCTATTCCTTTAACTAGACCAGTGAGGTAAGAAGCAAATGGTAGAGTGTTCTGAGTGCTATACAGGAAACACACTTACAATGCAGCACCATTATTCCCATTTAAAGAACGAAGATAAGCCTCATTCGACGTGGTGGAGAGACTTGCCCCACCCAGTCATACAACCAGTAAACGCAGTAGCTGGGATCTGGGCCCAGGTGTCTACAAGCTTTCTGTGTCTGTGGCTCCGTGGTCGGAGGCAGCAGGTGACAGATGTGGCTTCCAATTCTGCCTCAGTCACTAAACACTGAGCAGGCCACTCATGTCTCCAGATCCCAGGTGCCTCATCTACAAAATGGGAATAAATTCTACTGACCTCACGTGCACGGCGAGCACGAGTTACTGTTTTGGAAAGAGTTTTGCTAGTGTAAAGGCTTTACAACTACAAGGGCTTATCACTGCTATTTTTATTATTTGTCTTTTCTGGGCCTCAGTTTTCTCCACCTTAGAATGAAAGGATGGGACAAAGTGATCTCCAAGGTGCCCTTCCTGGCCCTAAAATTCTATACTTCCATAAGTCGAAGCAGTCCTGGACCGCAAAGACAGTTTGGCTCTACAGAAGGCTTCTTTGTGATGGTATATGATGTGCCCGAATTTTAGCAGTGCCAAAAGTGACAGCCGCTTGTGTTTACAAAGGGCTGTGAACTCCTAATGCTTATATTTCAATACTGAAGAATTCCACTGGAATAAGAGAAGAAAAAGCTGCCTTACCACATGCTAAGTCTTTTAAAATCTGTACAATCAAATCAAATTACTTTCTGTCAAATTGGAAAGAAAAAGACAAAAATGTTATCCCAACAGTAACAAAAGTCCCTTTCTCTAGTTACTAGAGAGAAACTGTCCTTTGTAGTAATTATCCTGCTCCAATTCATCAGAAATAGAGTAATCAACACATTTATCACAAAAAAATTTCCTGAGCCACTGAAAGGCAATTATAAAAAAGCCAACTGTGTCACCCAGAGCGCCATGGTAACCAGCATCACCAGGGCATGAAAAAGTAGCTGTTTAGTCACTAGAATCTAAGCCGACTGGCAGTTTGGCTTGCTAAGCAACACTATAAAAATAGCAGCGTGGCGACCCATTATCTGGAGGTCTGACTTTGCACGGCTTTGACTCTGGTCCCAGAAGGCACTCTCCCAGGTTTGTATACCAATCCCACACCCCAAACTCCCAGTCAAAGCCTAATTAATCATTTGTTCAACAAATATTTACTGAAGCTTATTGTCTATCAGGCACATGATTCCCAACATGTGTACTTATTTGGTTTCTCAGTGAAATAAAATCTCTCAAAGAGGTTCAGAGAGAGTGGTTTTGTGATGAGTGGGGCAGGGATTTGCTTGCAGCCAGCTCAAATGGAACCAGCAGCCGATAGCCAGTGGATAGAGACAAATAAAAAAGTAAATGCTGCATAAAATAATCTACATTCTCATGGCCATGCTCCTGTGTCCTCAAGAAAAGATTAAGTTATATTTAGGATCCTTTGTTCAGGAAGGCAGAGATGGGTATAAAACATTTTAGAAATATCACCACCCAAAATGGTTAAAAGATACATGTTCGGCATTGGGAGGAAACAGATTATGTTTGGCAAATACCTCCCTCTGCCTGGTTCCCCGTTTTGCTGGAAGAAAAGCAGCACTATGATCAAGCTTTGCCAGCACTCGAATGGAGCATTGGCTCCCTCTCTGCCTTTATTTTTCTAGCTCAAGCTCCTGCATCAGCTGGCATGCCCTTTCCCATCATAAAAGCCTATCAGAGTCCCTCTCTTTTCACTTCCGCAGAGTTTTTCCAGATCCTTCCAGGGAATTATTCCTCCCTTTGCCCTTCCCCCACAGATGTCTGGGTGCCTTTGCAGCATTTCCATCAGGGCCCTTCCTCTTTTCATGCTCTTGGAGGGCAGGGTCCCTCCCATATTTATGTCCACATCCATCTCCCAGAGCCCTAGTAGCCTGGTACCTTGTGAATGTTACTGCATTCAGTTGCCCAGATGACCTTGGCAGTCACTAGAGGTTGAGGGAGGGTTGGTTGGCGGAGGTGGCATTTTCCCTCACGGATGTTAAAGGGCACAGGAACCCTGCATGTCACCCACACTGGCCCTCTCTCCTGAAGCCTTTGCAGGACTGCTCCCTTCCCCTGGAGAGCTCTTCCTCTGGTCCATTCCTCACCACCCTGTAGGACTCAGCTCAGATATCACTTGAGGAGGGGGAGTCTATCCTTACCCACAGGACCAGGTCAGGGCCCTAATTATACACTCACAGATCCTATACTTTTTCTTCAAGTCACTTGTCACCCTGTGTAATTATTTATTGGCTAGTGTGTATCTTCCTATTTGACTGCAAGCACCAGGAGAGCAGCAGGCTTGATTCAGAATGTCATATGGGGAAGGAAGGAAGGAAGGAAGGAAGGAAGGAAAGGGAAGAGAAGGGAAGGGAGGGAGGGGAGAAAGAAGCAGGGAGGGAGGGAAAAAATGAATTGAGAAAAATCTTAATTTGGAAAGGAACAGAGAGCTGGAAATAAAGAGAGAACTGAATTGTTATTGAAGGTCCAGGGGCCTCAAATGTGGGCCCAGAGGTAAACCAGTTTAAGAAAGGACTAGGCAAATCCAGAGACCCCCTCCTCTGAGATAACCAAATGTTTTAAGGGAGTCAGAAATACAACTAAATGTGTATGGTTGTTAAAAAATGGAATTGAGGTGAGGTACAATAGTCTTCAAATAAAAGAGGACTCACAAAAGATGATAAAAAGAGAAAATGGAATTTAACTGCACTCTGTGGGATCTAGATTAGATAAAAAGATAGTCTGACAATAAAGGCTGTTATACCCTGGAAAAGATAGATAAATCTAAAAAAGAGTGTGAATTAGATTTTCTCTCAAGTTTTTCAATGTTCCCTCCTGCTTAGGTTCTATTGTTACCTGGTATTTCTTTTGCCAGGCTGAGAAAAAAAAATGATTGCAGATCAATATTACAACAATCATAATGAGCCCTGGCTGGTGGCCTTCGAACCAACAGGTAGCCGGTTCGATTCCCAGTCAGGGCACATGACTGGGTTTCAGCCAGGTCTCGGGCAGGGGGCATGAGAGAGGCAACCACACATTGATGTTTCTCTCCCTTTCTTACTCCCTCCCTTCCCCTCTCTCTAAAAATAAATAAATAAATCTTTAAAAAAAATCATAATGAAAAATTTTAAAGAAATATAAACTAACAATTTTAGCACCTTGTGTGATTAATTATTTTTACTTTTTCTTGTTTTCTCTTTTCTTCCTCCTTGTACATCATGGACTATGCTTTGTTTACTGTTTGCTCTAATTACTTTTTTAGAAGGTAAGCATTTCACTTTAAATATTATTAATTATTACTTAGCAACGTTTAACATATTTTAAAGCACATTACATCTAGTTATACCAGTGAAAGATAACTTTGAGTGAAAATAACTTTTTATTTTCTTTTATGGAAGACAACAAATGCAGCACTCAAGTTTTGGCAGCTTTTTAAAGAATTGAGCAAGAGACAATTACTCTTCCTGATACAATAGCTCACGCAAGAATTTGGAGTGATAAAAGCAAAACACCGACTTTCCACCAGATTATTCCTCAGTGAAAATGTTATCAAGCACTTACTGGCTGTTTGGATGGACTTCGGGCAACAGAACATGGGCAGCAGGAGCAAAGATTGAAGAGGCTACCTTTCAGCTCCATGATGGCTGCTCAATGTCTCTCCTGTTCACAGATGCATCCCCAGGGCCTACCCCAGTGCCTGGCCCCACGCAGGAATTCGATAAATATTTACTAAATGAATCAATGAATCAATGAATGAGGAAAGACTGAGTCTGAACATGGCAATGGGCCACCTTACATAATTTTACATGGCTAGGCTACTCTACAGATAGGGTGACACAACATCATGTGGGTTGCACTGCCTTTTGCTTAGGAAGACGGTGTTACTAACCTAGCAGAGCTACGCTGTGTCACTGAGTTAAATATCAGAGCTGGTGTGCCCAGAGGTCTTCAGACTTCAAAACAAAGGTTTATTCCTTCTCCCTGTTGTTCATACCACAATGGCTTCTTCTAAAAACAATCCAACTTAAGAGAGTAGTAAACTTTAGAAATTAAGTTCAATAAATCTCTAGGGCTCCATTTTGTAAATTAGTCTTCCTAAATTATAGAACTCAATCCCAAGGAGACTACAGTAAAAATAATACCATCATATAAAAAATCATTCTTGGAATTAGAATGAGATATTTGATTTGTGGAAGAAGGTTGGATCATTTTCCCTTTATCTTCTTTTAAAGAACTTGATTAAGGCTGTTATTATGTGCATTCATTAAATTAAAAGATTTAATTTTTTATTTTTTAGAGAGAGGGTAAGGAAGGGAGAAAGGGAAAGAAATATTGATGTGAGAGAGAAACATCAACTGGTTGCCTCTAGCACACGCACCAGTGGGGGACGGAACCCACAACCTAGGCATGTGCACTGACTGGGAATTGAACCTGCAGCCTTTCACTCTGTATGATGCCGCAAACCAACTGAGCCACACCAGGCAGGATGCAATATATATTTTAGCATGACAAAAATACTGAGTTATTATTCCAGGACAGTGGGATGATTATCTTCAGGGTGTTTTCATACTTTTTCTACTATCCTGTATTTTTCATTTTTTAATAATAAATATGCAGTGTAGAAACATTAACTTCAGTAAAAGTTTTTATAAAAGCAAACAACCTAACCATAGTTATTCTCTTCATGTTCTCAGTGCATTTTAATGTTTCTATTATAGCATTTTTGTTTCAGTAATTTATATACAGGCCTGTCTTATCCATACGCTTATATGCTAAGACGTGACTTTTGAATTGCATTGTGGTTCGAGGTGGGGAGTTGGGGGTGGAAGGTGAGCCCAGCCTGCCTTCTAGCTTTACAAAGCACACTACTATTCTCCCATTAGGCTGCAGACTCTTTGGGAGCAGGGGCTGTATCTCGTACACCCAACTCTTAGGACACTGCTTTGAACATGAAAAGGGCTAGATAATTGTTATAATAAACAGATGTGGCTAAAGAGGCAAAGAAACAATACATGTGACACTTGTCTTCTAACATTTAAAATTTGACTCTGTCCTGCTGCATGGTCCCAAATGATGGGGCTGGAGATAATTAACGATTCATTTACTAGCGCTCTGGAGCTCTATTATATTAAAGTTTAAGTCCTTCATCATTCATTCAACAAAAATTTAGTGAAAACTCACTATGTGTCATATACATTGTTAGCATGCTACAGATACAGAGGCAGATAAGACAGTCTTGGCCATCCAGCTGCTCATTATATATGTTGGCAACACAAATAAACAAATCCGGATAATAGAGCCTGTTAGTTTAATCATGGAGATAGAGAACAATTAAATTGGCCGAAACTGGGGCTAAGATGAGAAGCTTCACAGAGGAGGTAGCCCACATCCCAAGTGTTAAAGGAGGAACTGGAGCTGGGATCAGTCAAGCCATGCGTACTCCCGACAAAGAGCACGGCAGGAGTAAAAGGGATGAAGGCAAGAAAAGCACAGTGCGGCCATAGGCTGAATGTTGCTGGAGCACATTCTGGGCTGAGGCAGGAAGTGGTGAGTGATTAGGCCAGAGGGGAGGGCAGGGAGCGGAGGAGGAGGGGACAGCTTAGACTTCATCCTAGGCAGTGGAGCGAGCAGAAACGTTTAAAGTAGGGGATGACATCACCAGAGATTATTTTAGCAGAGGTGGAGAGGGCAAATTTGAGGGAGACAAAATTTGGAAGAAGCAAAATTTCTTAGGAGGCATTTGCACAAATGAGTAATAGATTATATTTAATAATCACAGCTAATATTTATTTAGAATTAATTAAATAAAAGTACTAAATAAGCGTTATAATGCAATATTGTCTTACTAGTTCAAACAACCCTGTAAGTAAACACTACTGTTATCCTCATTGACACAACAGACAGACGTTTAAATAGCTTGCCCAAGGCTAGGATGCAACCCAGACAGTCCAGTACCAAAGCTTATGCTCTTAAATCGCTATTCCACTTGTTTAATCTCTGTCTTTTGCATTAGAACAAAAGCTCCATGCACACAGGGACCATACTGGTGGTGTCTTCCACTGTGCCTAACCTAAGTAAAAGAAATAGTGGACTGAATTGTGTATAGATACAAGAAATATTTTAGATGCAGTATTAACAATTTTTTTGCAGACTTTGGTGATTGTTATGGACTAAATGTCTATAAGTTCATATGTTGCCCCTCCTCAAATTTGTACGTTCAAGTCCTAAGCCCCACTGCAACCTCTAAGGAAGTAATTAAGGTTAAATGAGATCCTAAGCGTGGGGGCCTAATCAACAGTTAGGTGTCCTTATAAGAGGAGGGGGAGAAACCACAGTGTCTGCTGTCTGTCTGTCTCTCTCCTTCCCTCCTTCTCCCTCTCTGTCTGGTTCTCTCTCCATGCATATACCCAGGAAAAGTCATGTGAGGACTAGTGAGAAGGTGGCCTTCTGTAAGCCAGGAGGAGGCTTTCACCAGAAAAAAATCACCTGGAACCTTGATCGTGGACTTCTAGCCCACAGAATTGTGAAAAAATAAAATTTCTGTTGTTAAGCCCCCAGTGTATGGCGATTTGTTATGGTGGCTGAAGCAGGCTAAGATGAAGGTGGGTGGTGAAGGAGAGGTTTTTAGCCTAGAAGACTAGAGGGGCCTTCGTGCCAGTCATTGGGTAAAGCACCCAGCAAGGAGAGATTGGTTATGGTCAATGGAACAAACAACATTAATTTTTCCCACTCAACATAAAAATATGGAAGTTAGCTATTTAAAACCATTTACTCAATAAATGTTTATTCATCCCCTAGCCAAGGTGGCCACCGTGCTTATCTTGAGAATACAAAGTAAATAAGATTCATTCTCTGCCTTCAAGAAGCTCACAGTCCATTGGGGAGAAATATTGTTTCCTTTTGTAAAGCTACATGCCAGCTAGAAAGACCGTTTTCCTGTTCTCCTAAAGGCCTGGGAATTACCAGAAGTATAGAGGTAAAAGCCCATGTAGGCAAGGGCTTTGGAGTCACACGAACTGTATTTGAATATGAGCCTTGGAATGTACTAGCTGAGTGATGATCATAGGCAGTTTTAGGGTTCTCACTTGTAACCAGAGTTAAGATCAGAGAAGAAAGGTAGGTAGAAATGTTTTGTAAAGTGCAATATGCATGTTAGCAATTATTATCATTATAAAACCGGCATTTCTAACCTGCAGAAACTAGAGGTGAATCAGCCATGGGCAGCAAGCCAGAGGTGAAAGGCTAGCTTGTAGGTGGCGGGAGTTCTGAAATGGGAGGGAGAGTGTGGCTGGGGTAGTGTGACATAGAACAGACTTCGGGGTCTTTTGAACCTACTTCAAATTACAATTAAGTCCGTTATTAGCTATGCAAAAATGAGCAAGTTGTGTAATCGATCTGCGCTTTAGTTTCTTCATCTGTAAAATGGAGTTAATACTATCTACCCCGGGGGGGTTGTTCTGAGTATGTAAAGGGCTTGGCAGAGTGGTCCCTCAATTAATGGTAACTGTTACCCCTATTAAAACATTATCACTTGCCTCTCCTACCTCCTGAGGGGTATGTGTAGGTAGTGAAATAACTCGAGATGCCAAGAAGTAAGAAATGGAAGGGCTTTTATGACTTACTTAAAAGGTTATTTTTTAAGGTGAAAAAAAAAGAGTAGTCCAACTCAGCATTTCCCTCCTAACTACGGGGCAAACATCACTGTTATACAATGACCACGGTGTTACATGGCTTAGAGCCACAGGACCCCCACCATGCTAGCTGTTCCTTGTATTTATTCTATCCTAAGTAAATCTGTCGACCACGGTGAGGAAGGGTTCTCCAAAGGCAATGCTTCTCAAATGTTAATGTACACGTGGGTCACTTGGGGGCTTATTAACATGCAGACTTTTATTCCGTGGATTTAGAATGGGGCATGAAATTCTGCCCTTCGTAAAGCTCCCAGGTGAGGCCCATGCTGCTGGTGGATAAACCACACTCTGAGGAAGGAGCAAGGCTCTGAATGGACGTGGACATATCTTCCTTGGCGTGGTGTTCACTGTAATGGCCTGCTTCTCTTTCATGATCTACTTAATTGCAAACTAATTACTAGAACCCTACCAAGCCCTTTTCAGACCAGATTCAGAAATTCTGCAACAGGACTCATTTCAGATCACTATCAACTTTTTTGAGTAGTCTACTCTGTGCAAGGCACTATACAAGGCACTGGGGATTCACAGGTTTGTAAGACAGAATTCCTGCTTCTGAAGACTGCCCTCATTCTAACACTGGATGCCCTTGCAGACTGTTAACTTGCTGAGGGCAGCCTTACTGCCTCCCCTGTGGCCTCACACTATGCAGATGCTCCATAAATAACGAATGAGTCAATGACTTCACAGGAGTCTCATTAAAAATGTCTCACAGCACTATCTTAAATGTCTTAAATATCACATATAAGAGGTAGTTAAATTAAAACGAGGCTGGTAAGATGGGTCCTAATACAATCTGCCTCGTGTCCTTGTGAAAAGATGAGATTAGAACACACAGACACTCCAGGGATAAGAACACAGCAAGAGGGTGGCCATCTGCAAGCCAAGCAAAGAGGCCTCAGAGGAAACCAAACCTGCTGCCACCTTGATCACAGACTACCGGCTTCCAGAACTGTGAGAAAATAAATTTCTGTTGTTTAAGCCACCCAGTGTGTGGCATTTTGTTACAGCACCCTTAATAAACTTATACAGATTGTCACAGCTTTCATGTCCAGATCCAAGACTCCCTTCTGTAAGGCACACGAAATGGAAGAATAATTCGAGGAGTGGATGGATGAACCTCAGAATGCTGTGGGAATGAGCTACATGAGAACCAGGGGGAGACAGACAGAAGGTGAGACAGCAGCAAAACTGAGCTAAAACAGCTGCAATGCATACACATTTCTTCCCCTTCTTGTGACACCAACACAGGCCAGCGCTATTCTCTCTCCAAATCTGAGACTGAAAGAAGCTTTCTGACTTCTTTCCCCTTGGTAGCAGAAGGAAAACCCCAGATATGTCTCTGCAGGCAAAGAGCTAACGGTTACCCATGATGATAAGGCAATGAGATTGAATTTTTGATAAACAAAGTAAAAAACACGCAGTCAAATGAGATCCCTGCTAGTCACAGGGAAGCTATGTTAGAAGCCTGATTCTAAAGTCAGGGAATTATTATTTTTTGCTTAGCTTAGTTTGTAATAAACAAGCCAACTCATATGTATGGATGAGTGCCTCCTTCAAAACAGTCATTCTGGAAGGTCTTTCCCTTTTTCTAACCATGTCACCTTTCACAAATCATTTCTGGAATTGCTCTCAGAGTCTGTGAGATAGTCTTCCGAATGCTCTCAGTGGTGACCCTTGAAGGTGGATTTAATTTTCAAAGACAACCAAGTGTCCTTCCGGGTCAACTTTGGTCAACTAGGGGGGCCAAACTGTGGAATGCCAAGAGGGCTGACCCTAAAGTGCCCAGGCTGATGTTTCTTGAGTGAATTGTACTCAACTCCAGAAGTCAGTTTCCAAAGACAAACCCCAGACATGTAATGAGCATTATAACATGTAATGTTGTAAGCATGACATCAAAAGGGGCATGGTGACTACTCTTGAAGGAAACACACGAGTTTTCTTTTCCAGGGGATATGCAAGTTGTCTAGTGGCTCTCTTTACCAGACCACTTCCTTAGGTACAGATCTAGTCTACCTCATAGGACTACAGTCCCCAGAAGTACAAGGACCTCACGGCCATAGTCAACTTTTACTCTCCAACCTAGGTATTCGATGTGTGGAGTGAATAGCTGATGGAAAATTAAACAGGCAGAGGAAGAATGTCTAAGGTGTTTGGGGCTTACTCTGTGTCATTCAAAAGGCACGACTAGGACCCAGAGAGAAGCCTGGCAGAAATAAATTCCTACTCCATGTAAGAAAGACATTGTCAGCAGCTGGAGCTGTCCAGCAGTGGAGTGAGTCTGCCCTGGAAATAGTGAGCTTCCAGCCCCGGGAGGAGTTGAAAACAAACGCTGCTTGTTATGGGAACCTGTAGAGGTTCCTCCTGTAATGACTAAGGAGCTATATGCAATGACTTCCGAGGACTATCTCCGAAGTCCATCCTGCAAAATCCTGGCAACTGGTAGGCCCGGAAAAAATACTGGAATGAAAGGAATGAGAAGTACAGGGCATCTTGTGAGCCAAGTCAAGGGAAAGAAGCTTGGAGCTCAGTCAACTGAAGGAAGGTAGGGAAGAGTGAAATAAAAAGAGCTAGAAAGTCATGAGATAGGGTCTATCTTGAGGTTTTGGTACCAAAGGAGAATTGCTTCGGGTACCTGAAGCCTCACAAGTTTATGAAAAGATAATACTTTTGCGGGGGGGGGGGGGCGGGTAGGAGTTGAGGAAGGAGACAGACCACTGCTCACCCTTCTTAAACTCCTCCAGCACGGTGTCCAGCCGAGTATCGTTGAAGACGCAGTGCAGGGGCCGGTTGTAGAAGCGGGTGACGGTGAGGAGGGGAGTGCAGTCGTCAGGGTCCACGAAGGCCAAGTCCTTGACAAACAGAATGTCCACAATGTTGTGTCGCTGGTCGCCCTCGTACACGGGGATGCGAGTGTAGCCACTGCGCAGGATCTCAGAGACCGTTGCGAAGTCCAGCACGGCATCCGAGCGTAGCATGAAGCAATCTCCGAGGGGGGTTAGCACCTCCTCCACCACTTTGGTGCGAAGCTCCAGGGCGCCCTGGATGATGTTGAGTTCCTCCTTCACTAGGTCGTTGTAAGGGTCCGCGGCACGCAGAGTCTCCAGCAGCTTTTCTCTTGTGTAGAAAGTGCTGATCTCCTGGCGCAGCGCCCAGTCTAGCAGGCGACCCAGCGGGTAACACACGGGGAAAGCGGCCGCCATCAGGAGTCGGGTCAGGCACACGCTGTGTGAGGCGATGGCCAGCCCGTGCCGCGAACACACCGAATAGGGGCAGATCTCCGCGCCCAGGAACACGGCACCGGTGCACACGAGCGCCGGCAGCCACGGGAAGTGAATCCCCGCCTCGCCGTAGTCTTCCCCCTGATCCCCGACGCCCGGCGGCAGCGAGGTGTACAGCCAGCCGGCCAGGGCCGCGTTGGCTCCGGCTTGGCCCAGGAGCAGCGTGCAGAGTAGATGGGTTCCCCTGCCGCGCACCGCCTGCACGCGGCGCGCCTGCTCCTGCTCGGCGGCCGAGCCGCTGTTCCGCAGCACCCGTAACTCCACCGGGTCCAGCGAGAGCAGGCTCAGGCGCAAGCCGCTGAACAGGGCAGACAGGGCGAGCAGCAGGAGCGCCCCGAGCGCCCGCAGCCACGCGGGGGGCAGCAGGCCGGCGCCCAGGCCGTACATCCGCGGGCGGACGCGCAGCAGGAAGCCGCCCGCGGCGCCGTGGTGGTGCCAGGCGCGCCCGTCCCAGGCGCACAGCGAGAAGAGCTTCCCGCCACCGCCCGCACCGCCCCGCTCTGCCTCGCCCTTGCGCAGCTCCCGCACCCGCACCTGGACTAGAGCCGAGCCGGCCACGCCTCCGGGGCGGAGGGGCCCCAGGACCTCCACGTCCGACGCCCAGTCGCTCTGCTCGCGGCAACGCTGAGGTCCTGGCGGGCGCGTGGGCACAGCGCTGGGCGCCAAGCCGCTCCCGCCCGGGGGCTCCTCGATAAACACGAGCCGCGGAGCCCAGTCTCTGGTGTCATTCTCCCCCGGGGAAAAGGTGGGTGCAGGTACCCGCGCCGCGGGCGCCGAGGGCCCGGGTTGGAAATAGACACGCAGGAGGAAACTGGTGCCTTCTGCCGCGCGTAGGGTGCCCCCCTCCAGGGACACGCGGCCTCCGGCGGTGTCCTCGGGCCTTAGGCCCAGCAGCCAGGCGGCGGCAGCGGGGGGCCGGGGGGACAGGGAGAAGAAGAGCAGGAGCACAGCGCCCTGGCTGCAGCAGTCCCGGAGTCTAACACCCACCGCAGCTGCCGCTGCCGCCATCCTGCACCCGGCGCGGCTGCACGTGATACTGCAGAAAGCAGAGCGAGAACTGGAGGGAGGAGGAGCCAGAGCCGGGAACTGGCCCCAGGCAGGTCACCACGTGTACACCCCCTGCGCGCGTGGGCCGGAGGCGGTGGGGGTTTATAGCCTGCCTGGGCAGGGGGGTCCCCGCAGGAGGCTGGAGATGGCCACGGAACATGACATTGTGCATAACCCTGCTGCACTTCGGTATATCTGAGTTACAGCCTGGAGAAAGCTTGGCTTGGGGCACAGCCTCCTACTTAAGCCGTAGGGCGCCCCTCAGCGAACTCCTACCCGGCAGTAATTCTCTGCCAGTCCCTCTTCTTCCCCATTGGCTGGGGAAATTTCCCATCGTTTTGCTTCTCCAGCCACTAGCGTCCCCCTTCTGGTCAAAAGATATTCTGGAGGCAAGTCTTGAATCTGTGAAAACTTTGTGTTTGGTCTAGACATCAAATGATCGTTCATGTTTAAATTTTTCTAAATTACTTAAATTCAATTCCTTGTTAAGACTTGAACGTCCATCAGTAAGAAACTGTTGAAATAACTCATGATACCACTGTGCGATGGAATACTATGCAGCAGGAAAAAATAAAGACATCCATCTTTGTGTTTGTGGCATGAAAAAAGTCTCTAAAGTAAGTTAGTCGAGAAACGGCAAGGTGCAGAATAATGTGTTTGATGTGCTACTGTTTGTGTTAAAGGTATTTTCGTATAAATTTATAGGTACATATATACATATATAAGATATTAGGATTAATAGGCAGGGGATATGAAAGTAATTTGTAACAGTGTTCACCTTTCGGGAGTGGGGAGCAGGACTAGGGTCTGGAAGCTTGTTTGAGAGGTACTTAAAATACACATGCGGGAGTGCACGGGACGAAGTTGCAAAGATAGTACAGAGATCCGACACCCTTTACCCAATTTCTCCCAATGCTTATATCTTAACTATAGTATAATAACAAAAGCAGGAAATTAATATTGACATAATGTATGTATAGTTCCATGTCACTTTATCCCACGTGTAGATTTATATAACCATCACTGCAATCAAAATACAGAACTATCAATATTTGTTCTATCACCACAAAGACCTGAAAGGGAGACTTTTTACTGAATTCCTGTATTTGAATTTATCATGAGCCTGTTACTTTATTTTTAATTTATGCATTTATTTTTGAATTTTATGTAGTGAAATTCACTTTTTGGCTTACTATTCTATAAGTTTTGACAAGTGCATATTTATGTAATCATCATAATAAAAAAGTAGTGCCACCATCCCCCAATGTTCCCTTTCATTGTCTCCTCGCAGTCAACTCTCTCTGCATACCATCCTCTGGCAAATCCTGTAGTTTTCCTTTTCCAGAACGTCACAGGTTGGAATAATACAATATGTAGCTTTTTGGATCTGGTTTCCCTTAGTTAGCATAATGCATTTGAGAGTTATCCGTGTTGTTGTGTTTATCAAGAGTTCATGCCTTTTTATGGCTGGGTAGCATCCCATTATATGGATGTATCACAGTTTGTGTATCTATTTACCAGTTAAAGAACATTTGAGTTATTTCCAGTTTGGGGCAATTATGAGTAAAGCAGCTATAAATGTTCATGTGCAGGCTTTTGTGTGAATATACATTTTCATTTCTCTTGGGTAAATTCACCATAGGTCTGTATTACTTTTTTAAAATATGAAAGTAACATTAGTTTGGCATATTACCTTTGGTCGCTTTTACTAATTAAAAAAAATTGTTGTTTTGCGTGAAATCTTATTTTCCATAGAATGTTTGAGACCCCAAAGCTGTTGATTTAAAAAGCCTTGCAGAGGATAAAGCTCAATACAAATGGTCCCAGTTAGAAGTTATATATTTTTTCAGAACAAACTCTAATCACCCAGAGTGGAAATAGCCCCTTTCTGGTTTGGGACTAGATAGGCCTTAGGAGGCTGCTGGGTACATTGCTACACAGGCTTCCTTTCCACTGTGCAGGAAATGTGAAACAAACTTGCCATGGCCTTGAAATACACTAGATCCTGTCCACTAGAAGCTGCCTCTGGCATGGGCTGCTGAAGAGATAGATGGATTATTTAATTTGAAGAGGGAACATCGAGGCGTTTATCAGCCGTATAGGGGAAAGGGAGAGGTGATTATTTCCCATAAGTATTGGGGGAAAAAAGCTCTCACTTTTCGCTTGACACTTAGATGTCTCTTCTCTCTCAACCTAAAGCTTCTCAGCATAAGGGTACATTATCCTAGGGGTTCTGCCACCTCTTTGAGGCCACAGGACTTTATCATCATTATAATATCACCTGACAGCTTTATCAAGCTTGAGAGTCACAAAGGAATTTCATATTTATTATTTCATTCACACAATAGCCCTATGAAGTAGATATAATTATCCCCATTTTACAGATTAGACTAAATGACTAGTAAAACGTCTTTGGATACAAGGTCAATGCTGCCTTACCGTGCAGTGCTAATCACTATCAAAATAAA
>VMDR010005194.1:0-53389 GCA_007922815.1 Macrotus californicus | reverse complement strand
TTTGCTGTGTATGATGAACACATCTTTGCGCAAATTTTTGAGAGAAAATAAGGATGCGCTTTATACCTGGGATGTGGGCAGTACCTGAAATGCGTTGTATCTGTTCTTGTGTTTTGTAATTATTTGTTACATAAAATTTCTTGTACCATAATATGTTCAAAAATAAATGCTGAATTTTTTTTATGATACAAAAAAGCAAGTATCTAAATATAAATAAATAAAACACTGAATTAAAAATTAAAACAAAAGATTTTTTTTTTTTCCTGAAAGTTTGGCCCAGAAACGTGGGTATGCATTATGCATGGCAAAATACAGTAAGTGACTGACCCAAAGTTGCCCAGCTAATAAACAGTTGGGTTAGGATTTGAACCCGTGCAATTAGGGACCAGAGTCTGACCTCCCAAGCATTATGCTACACCTCCTGCTCAATGTCACTTATTCTAAAAAAAAATTCAAATTCAAATAATACCAAAACATCCTTCTTTGTATATCATATTGGCAAAGATAAAAAAGTTTGGTGGGTAATTGGCAAAACTTGGAAGAAACCCCTGGTCTTGCATGTTGTTGGTGGAAGTGTAAGCTAGAACAACCCTTCTAGAGGCAACTTGGCACTGACTCTCATAAATTTATTAAATACACATTTGCTTTGACCCAGAAATTCCTTTTCTAGCATTTTTTCTAACAGATATACAAAGGGGAACATACAGAGATATTTATTGCAGCAGATTCATAATAGCAAAAGATGGGAAACAAGCTAAATGTCCACCACTGGGGGACTTGGCGTGTGGATGGTGGCCCATCCATGGAGCTAATGAGAAGAATAAGGCCAGTCTTCATGTGCGTTATGGAACAGTCTCTAAGATCTGTTGTTAAATGCAAAGGGCGAGGAGGGGAACAGGGTGTATAGCGTGCTACAACATGCACATCTCCATACATGCTGGCCAGGGAGCAGTGTCTATCTCTGGGAAAGGTAGCTGGGTACCTGAGTTAGGGATGACAGGGTGCAAGTTTTTTCACTGTACATGCTTTGGTATCACTGACATTTTCAACATGATCAGGGAGTAACTTCAAATATGAACATCTACAATAAAATAAAATATAGTATTACTTGGAACAATAATCACAAAGAAAGGTGTGATTTCCATTATTCACCCAAGGTGACTACTTGTTCCAGGGCGGAAGAGAAGTGGCGTGTACACGGAGCTGAAGGGCACGGAGCCAGGGCGTGGGTGTTTCCTGAGCTTTACCAGGGAAGAGATATCTTGCCAGGTGGCCATTGTTTTAAGGTAGGAAACACACGCCCCCTCCCTCCCTCTTTTCCTTCCTTCCTCCATTCTTCCTTCTTCCCTCCCTCCTTCCCTCCTTCTTTCCTTCCTCCCTTCCTTTTTAATGTTTCATGTATTAGAATTTATCTCCCTTCCCCTTAAAAAAAAAAAGCCCACTGAAGTTCCTTTTGAAAAATCCGAATCTGTTTTGGGTGAACTCAGGAGAAAAGAATTTTGCCTTGGTTTAGGCTGAGTGGTACAGCCAGCGTGGGGGTGAGGCTGGGAGATCCGGAGTCAGCAGCTGCCTAAGCTGCTCTTCATGCATCCCTGGAGGGGTCTTCCATAGCCCTCCTCTGCGTGCCCTTCACGAGGGTGCTGTCTCTCCAAGGTGGCCAGTTTGATTGTCTCTAGGTGGTTTATGAAGAATCTGAATGAGGTTGAAGAAATTAGAATGGGGCAAGGGACAGGGATGAGGGGACTTTCAGGTGGGAGGATGTGGGGACTTTTGGGATATTAGAGAAAGAGGAGGAAGAAAGAGAAGTGGAAAGGAAGCCAGAGTAGCTGAAACCTAGAAAGTTAAAGAAGGTATAAAAACAAGGGTCAGAGTGTGTGTTTTATAAACAATACTGCAAAGAACATCTTGGTGGATTTCTCGGTGCACTTGCTCAATTCCTCGTGTAGAATAAAATTTTAGAGGTCCAATGGCTAGGTCAAGGGTTACACACATGTAAAATTTTGATACATATCACCAAATTGCACCGCAGGAAGATTCTATAAGGCCCCTCCCTTCTCCCTCACACCTTTGCCAGTCATTTTAGAGATTTCAAGGCAGGCAGGAGACATTCTTATTCTTTAATGAGATCAGAGGGGAGGTCCTGGCCAGAGTTCAGAATGAGGGCCTCAGGGGTTAGACTGGTGATCTTGGAGAGAAGAATCAAGGTGAGAAGGCTCAGGGCAACTATTCCAGGAAAAATGAAAAGGTGCTTAGATATAGGTAAAACCTGGTGATGATTACCAAATTGTGTTCTCCTTAATTTCTTGCTCTTTAGGACTATCTCCTTTACTATGGAGCTGCTATCTCCTTTACTATGGAGCTGCTTTAATGAGGAATTCTGTTTTTAATTTTAAAAAGAGAATTGGATAGACAATTCAATTTAACTAGAGAGACATTAATTTAGTGTCTATTATGTGCCAATTGCAGGGCATGCAAAATTGAGCAAAACTTCGGCTCTGATCCCAAGGTGCTCCTGTCTAGTAATAGCTGTAGACCTGTTAATAAATAGTCACATGGCCGTGTAATAGTGGGATGGTAGGAGGAAGAAAAGGTTTCAGATGTAACACCGAGGAACTGGAATAAGGCTGAGCACTGCTGAAGGGAAGGCTTGGCAGGGGGTCCAGGTTTTAAGGGTGTGTGGAGGGAATTTATAGGCCTACTCTATCTCGAAATAAGGTAAGGCACAAAAAAGCCTAATGAAGTTGCCCTCTACCTAGCAAGTGCTCAGTTTATATTAGAACTGAGGGAGGGTTTAACCCTCTTGCAGCTCTGGGTGGTGAGGGAGGTTTTGAGCTGCTTCACTGTAGTGTGTATGGAGTGGTGATGGTCGTGGGAGTTGAGGACCCAACTTGCTCTTCTTGAGGATTCAGGTGTCCTGGGACATTGTAGGCTGGGTGAGGCAACTTGGATGGGGAGACAGCAAAGTGTGGCTCCTATCTTGCTAGCTACTGTGGAAAGAAGAGTTACCAGTGGGCCCATTGGGAAAGACAGCCATGGAGTCCCTGGGTGCTGGTGGTGGGCATTCCCCAGGGTTCTGGATGCTGGCAGTATCCCTCCCAGAGGCCTTTTGCTGGCAGGTTCTTTGTCCCATGTGTGAGCACCCTTCAGGTCAGGGGCCCACCAGCCTCTCTGTTCATGCCGCCGTCCCTCCTCCCCTCACTATTTCAGAGGATCTTCACTGTTTATTTTGGGGGAGAATAGAGGACAGGTGGAGAGAGGCCCTGCTCTCACTCAAGCTGTTTCTCTCAGCTTAAATAGCTTACTAGTGCCCAGACATCAAAGCTTATATTTCCCTTTTTCTCGCGAACATATCCTTTCCTTGAGGCCGAAAGCATAGAACAGACTTGTTGCTTGAATACGAGATGGGGGTGAGGTGAAGGGGTGGGAGGGCAGAAGGGAGCTCTTGGGAGGAAAAAAATTGGTTGCCATCTCAAAAATGTTTCCCACTGCAATAGAGTTGTTGGCCTTGAGACGACCACTGGCCTGGTAGGTGAACTTGCTGCTTGCAAGCAATGTAGTCCATGAGAACTCCTTGGGGACCTATCTTGCAACCAAGATCTCTCAAGTGGCGATTCATGTTCACAAAATGAAAAAAGGATCAGGCTGTGCAGGCTAAGCATGGCCTGGGTCCCGCTGCTTTCTTTCATTTCCCTAAAGGACAGTGGGGGCAGTTGGTGGGAGACTCAGGCTTAGGACCCCATTGTGGTTACCCATCTCAGCCTCAGTGTGCCGGGTCTTTGGTCACTCGGTTTTGCCTGCACTGTCTGCTTGCTTCAGGGAGGGGTGAATTTGGGAAGAGTTGGGGGTGTAAGGAATGGGCCCATGTGGTCAGAGGCGTCACAGGGAGGGATTGTCATGTTGGCCTGCAATCTCAGAACGCTTTGTCCGGCTGACATAGAGGGAACCCTGACTCTTGCACCTTTGATCAGCCTCAGGCTGCATGCTGCTGCCCATGTCCAGGTCCTTGGGGAGAGGATAGTGTGACCAGCACCTGGGAGAGGAACTCACGGGGCACAGAGGACTTCTGGGAGGCAGAGGGTGAGGGGAGAGAAAACAGGGATTGCAAAACACTGCAGAGCAGAGCGGAGGGCTGATGAAAGTTACAAAGTCTGATAATCTTCCATCTTCAGAACTTTTCATTTGAAGCATGACATTTAATCAGATGTTTAAAGATCCTGGAGAAACAAATGAGCAAACACGTGAGCAGAAGACGGAATCTGGAGGCAGGTGCAGCATCTGTATTATTATTAGAGTGAAGACAGATATTGGAACTGGCTGTGAGATTGGTTTTGGAAATCCTGTTATGTTGCTATGGGTAAACAGGCCCCGGGGAAAAATGACTTTTTCATTTCCTGAGATAGGAAGGGTAGGAATGGGGCAGGAGGAAGTGGTCATGAATCTCTGGAGATAGCAGCATCCAAATCCTCGTCAGCCGAGGAGATGTCAGGTTGAGGCCAGATGGGAACTATTTTATCACCAAAGGCATCATCAGTGAGAGGGCACATCCTGGGTCAGGGGGTCCACATGGCTGGTGTCAACATACTGGTGATCAGGAAGGGCAGTAAGGTCTTTCTTGAGGTCTTACTGTGTGCTCACTCAGTAGTGTCATGACATATAACCCAGGCCATTCACATTGTCACTCCTTGGAGCTTGTCCCAGTTATCTATTGTTGTATGACAAACCACTACAAAACTTAATGGTTTGAAGCAACAATTTATGGTTCTTTTTCACTGTGGTTGCCTAGGCTCAGCTGGGTGGTTCTTGCTTGGTGTTTCTAAGGTTGCTGCAGTCGGTTGCTGGGGCTGCAGTCACATGACCACTTAACGGGGCTGATGATTAAGGTGGTTCACTCAGGTGAGCGGCTGCTACCTTGGAGTTCAGCCAGGCCATTGACGTACCCCTGGTTCTTCGAGGTGGCTTGGGTTTCTCGCAGCATGGCGGCTGCATTCTGGGAGGGAGTGTGCCAAGAACAAGCATTCACAAGGCCCTGGCAGAACCTGCAAGGCTTCTTATGACCTAGTCCAAGGAACAAGAATGTCATTTCCATCATGTTCTATTGGTCAAGTCCAGAGTCAGTGGAGGGGAATTACAGTTCAACACTTGATATGGGAGTAGATTGCAGGCACAGGAAGGTAAGGAATTGATGGTGGCATCTCTGGAGGCAAGCTACCACTCACACCACACAGGGCCAGGCCAGTTCCATGGGTGTGTGAACACTGCAATCCCACAGGGCCCCTCGCTTAGAAGGGTCCTGTGCTTGGTTTCATGCTCTGTTGTCTTTATCTTGATATTTTTAATAATTTTTAACAAGGAGCTCATATTTTCATTTTGCACTGGGCTTTGCCAATTCTGTGACCGGTGCTGCACAGGCCCTGTCCGTTGTGCAGAGGGATTTGCGCAGAGTAGTGAGGGTTGGGGCTCGTGCTGGACTCTGTGCTGTGCAGATGGGACTCCTGCTTATGAAGAACTTGCAGACCAGCTGTGGACACAGACATTCACGTCAAAGACTGCAGCTAGTGCATGCAAGTGTCTGAGCAGCAGTCAGGCTGCGATTGTGAAGAAAGGCCAAGGTGGGGGGGGGAGAGTCTCTCACGCTGCATGTTGTCTTGTCTCATATGCAGAGTCACAACCCATGCTGGGCAAAGCCTTTCTTCTCTGGGGCTAGAAAAGCTTCTAGAAATCATAGAAATGGCCTTTCCCTCTCCTCCCCCTACCTCCTCTCTTACTCTTATTCCCAGGACCCTTGTACTTAAGATCTTTCAGGGAGGGGCTTCCTGTGCCAGGACTACTCTTGGGATGGGGATGAGGGAAGGAAGGTGTAGAGGCAAATGTGCCTGATGCGCAGCTCAGGCTGGGGACCTTGAGGGAGCCACTGGAAGGGGCCTAAGGGAAGCTGGGCCAACATGGTCTGGGTTTGGAGATGAGGATAGAGGGCGGTAGGAAGTAGAGCCTCTCTGATATCCTCTAAGGAGCATTGTGAGTGCCCTGGTGCCCTGGACAACGTCTTCTGCTAGCCCCCAGCCAGATACCTCACCATTCCCAGGGTACAGGGCATGTCTTTTTCTAAATGGCTTCAAGGGCCCCCTAGTGCCTGGACCTAGCCCAGCCTCTAACTGGGGCACAAAGCCAGAAAGCCCCTGAGGGAGGGCACCGCTTCCTTACAAGGCCCGGTTTCCTTTAGGGATAGCTTCCTGCTGTGGTGAATGTGCAGAGTGACCTTCTGACTGTGCGTTTCAGTGGGGCCTCGGAGGCAGAGGGTTAAGGAGGAAGATGCTCCCTCTGGGGCTGGTTCTAGTGTTTCTCTAAAACAGAGACAACTTGCAGCTGGCCCAGCCACGGCCCAGCGGGTCACCATTCTTGGCTGGCGCTGGTCAGCTGCCTGTTTGCTCTCACACTCCTTTCTGGGCCTTCAAAGCCTGCTCTGCTTGACCACATTTCCTAGTCTCTTTGTCCTTTGGCTTCCAGGTAAGGTCACCCAAGGTGGGGCTGGGATGTTGGCAGAAGATTAGGAGGAAGTAGGAGGGAGAAAGTTGGGGTATCTCCTTCTGCTTCCTATGACGTCTTTGGCAGAATCTGGATCTCTCATGGCTCCAGCTCCCATCAGATGACAGTCCTGGCTTTGGACTCTGGTAACTCTAGCTTCTTTCCTTTCTCCCTCTGGCCCTAGGGCAGAAGTGGCTCTTTGCTGTCACTCATGTTTGGGTTGTTATCATCCCTTATGTGGCTTCTTAGCTCTTCTGTGACTTAGGTGATCTCTTCTCCCTGTTAAATTTCCTCTGACTGATACCATTGGTTATCTGCCTTTAGTGTATCCAGGAAGCCTTGGTGGTAAGGAAGAGGCCTGTGACCCTGGCTCCAGACACATTCTGCAGAATTCCGGTCCAGGTAGATCCGTGTGTTGTGCACATCAGTGACCTCATTCTAGAGCTGAGAGCACACTGAGAAGCCAGCCTGGCCTGTCCTTACCAAGTCCGGGTCACTAGCTTCGCAGACCACCTTGCAAAGGAGCAAGAGGCTCAGCCAGGGAGGTAAAAGGACAGTGTGGCAAATGTGCCCAGAAGCTAGAGGGTGCTCTACTGACTGCTTTCTGCCCTTATGGGGTCCCTGAGATGGTGCCCAATCTCATTGCTTGCACCTTATGTTTCAGAGGTCAGTGACTAAGAATATATGTGGAGTTGAGAAACAGTATTAATGAGTGTGTGTGTGTGTGTGTGTGTGTGTGTGTGTGTGTAAAGCTTAGGGGCTAATGTAGAAACACAAATGTGAGGCTTCATGGCCTACATGGATGAATATGGCTTAGGTTTCCATGTCTGTAAGGGTGTGGGTCTGCAGTAGATGACACTTGAGCCTTGCTGTCAAGGTCACTTGGTCTCTAAGATAAAAAGTCTTTGGGGTCATTGGGAAGACATGGGTCCAGAGTGGTTTATGGAGGAGTTGTTAGCTGAACCCAAGTCAAAGGCTGTGGGACCCTCACCCTTTTTCCTTAACTGGGGTCCAGCTCCTTCCAGCCGTTTACCACTACAGAATGCTGTTTTCACTGGGGCACAAAGCAGAAGCCTAGTGACATGTCACTTGTCAGATGACCATTGAGGGGAGTATTATGAGCCTGATAGGCTGGGCTTTTCATTAAAAAAAAGTTGATCCTACCTATTTGGGTTCTTGCTTACCAACAAGTAGGATCTGGAGGGGTGGGGTGGGCGGAAACGGACCAAAGGGCAAGAATGTGGAGAAGTGGAGTAGTAGCTGGAGAGAATACGTGTGTGTCTGTGTGTCTCTGTGTGTGATTGAAGGAGAGAGAGAGACAAAGGGACAGAGAGGGGGGAGAGCAGTTGTCCCACGATGACCTCCAGCTTTCTCCTCCTGCACTCTCATTGTGGGGACAACTCAGCCTTAGGTCTGCCCTGATTTCCCTGGCAGTTAGCCTGACCAGGGCACAGGGGGCGGTCAGGCTGCACCACACCAGGATCTGCCCCACTGTCAGCCCCTCCTGCGGGTTGGAGGCTGTGTGCTGGCAGTGCCATTGTTCCCTGTGTCCTGGGCCTACAGCCTTGTCTCAATAACCTGTCTGTCCTTCTAGGCCAGGGGCCCTACTTTGCTCATTGTGGTCTCTCCCCAGCAGACCTAGCCTTTGTTGGGTGCTGAGGTCTGCAGACAGTCTTTCCTGATGCTGCCTCTCTGCTCATACGTAGAACACCACTCTGAGGTTGCCCATTGCTGAGGCCCACCTGCTGGTGGGGACACCCTATCACCAAATGTGAAGAGATCTGTCACTCCCCTGCCCACTGTGCTGCTGACTGTTGCTGAGCTGCCACCTGTTGTCTGTTTCCACACCCCTGAACACTGCACCCTGCCTGTCACCCTGGATGGCTGCCCAGCAGCTGCAGCTGAGGCCGTTCTGCCAGCACCTTCCCCAGCCAGATGGGTGGTCCTGTTCAGTCCTAGGCCCCCCAGCCTGCCTCATCTGCTGCACTTACTGAGCCACCCCTGGCTGAATACTGAGCTGAGGCAGGCTGCATGGGACCCTGGCATACTGACCCCCAGAAAGATGGTCATCTTCCCCCAGGACCTCTTGGAGAGGGTCAGGTCTGGAACCCAATAATAACAGACAAGGATGGTACTAATCCTTAATGTTTATTGAGGATTTATGATGTGACAGGCTCCATGATTTACCAGCCTTTATCCATGCTTACCTCACAATTACCCTCCAAGGTAAGTACTTTTATTCCCCTTTTCATAGATGATGAACCCAAGGCTAAATGATATAAATAAATCTGCATAAGTTTCCACAAGGCATAATTTATGGAGCTAGGATTCAGAATCAGGTGCTTGACTTCAGAGCTCAAGTTCATAACCACTGGACCAAAACGCCTCCTTGGTGACCCATGACCTCCATCTAAAGACCCCAGCAACATTCCCTGTTGTCTCCAACTAGGTCTCCCTGTTCTGAGATCAGCTGACCCACAGGCATAGGACTGTGGTTAAAGCCACAGTCTCAGTCAAGCCTTTGGATAATTCCTGCTTCTCTTCAAGGAGAATAATGGAATAATCTCGCTCCTGGTCACCTTCAGGAGGGGGCCCCCAGAGTCACACATTCCTCAGTCCTGCCCCAGCCCTTCTTCCCTTGTGCTCCCTCCCTTGGGCTCCTTATTTTAGGGGGCATCACCTGGCAGTAGTGTTGTTAACAAAGCTGAAAATAGAACAGGTATGTATGAATACATCGTTAATTGATGGTTCTACCTTTTCAGGAGGGTCAGAGACTCCCTGAGGACAAGTAGAAAAGCAAAGCATGTCCTGGGGGTGCAGAGTCTTTGAGGAAAAAGATAGAGGAGCTTCCTGAAAGAGGCAGGGGTAAAGCTCACTATGGCTTTAGCCTTGCCCCAGAGTGGTTTTGGGACGAGCAGAAAGAAGGATGAGCACCAGAGTGGGAGTAATTCAGTTCCCACTTGAATAATTATATCCTGGGGGGGAAGCGGTGCAGGGGATGGAGATGGCGAAGCATGGAGGTTTAGAGGGGCCTGGATACAGGCATGAATTGAGTAAGTTCAGCTTCATATTAAAACATCGCTTTGTAAACCTGCCTCCCATTTATTCTTGGAGAAACGAGTTCTTGAGAAAGCTATCAAGGCAGTCTCCCTTCCTCCTACCAGCTCTCAATCGTTGCTGAGTTTGGGATAAATAGCTAAAAAATGGGCGGGTTATAGTTCCTAGGAATTTTAAGAGGAATCCAGCATGTGGATTGCAGCCAACTTAGTCACAATCCTACTTGTACGATGTCATGTAATAAGTCCTCAATAAAAACGTGTGGTTGTACCCCAGGCTGTCCTCCATATGGCTCCTCCAGCCTGTCTGGGCTGGGAGCTCTTGCTCACTCCTCTCTCCTCCCAGATCCATTTCTCTTTGGGAGTACGGGTTAGTTATGAGCTTCTGGTTTTTGGTCCTGCTCTCTGGGCATCAGCAAGAAAAAAAGAAACAGATATTTTTAGCCTGTAGGTTATTGGAGCCCAAGACTGAAGGAAGAGGGAGGATGGACCTGACACGTTGACAGGTAGACAAAGGAGTAGGCTATCCGTCCTTGTCCAGCAGCAGACACAGTGGTGGCACAAGGTGATATGGGATTAGGAGCTTTCCTTCAGAGGGTATGACTTGTAGGTGATTGCCTGCCATGTCTTTGGAAGACTTTGGAGTCTGGTGGGAAGCACCTATATTTGTGTTAGACTCTGCCATTAGCCTCATCTCCCCTAGGGCCATAAGACCCCCACAAATCCTACTGGACACTGCAAGTTGTGACAGGGTTGTAGCTACAAAATGAGTCAGGCTTTGTGGGGTTCTAAGGATAGTCTGTGGGGTCCTGCCATGGCCCTAACTGCCAAAAGTGTCATTTTCACATCGTCCAAATCACTCAGAAGGGAATTCTGTCTTTTGATCTTGTCAAGGAGGGAGATGTTCCAAAGGGGAGTGTGTGGTGAGGAGCTCCACTCTGAGAGTGCCACGAGGGCGAGTGGAGCCCAGGCCTGACCTCAGTTACACACGTGCGCCCCACATGGTGGGCCATGTGTGCTCCTGCCTGGGCACTGGAACCTTCGGGGCCTTCCATGCTTGGAATAGTCTGGATCTGCTGACTTGGCAAAATGGGGTGGGGGCTGGTCCACATCTGGAGAGGAGATGGAAGGAGACCCCAATGACTGGGCTGTCATGGGGCTTGCCAGTTCTGTCTATAGCCCTGAGCCCCCCCCCAACCCCAACCACAGAAGCAGCGTAACTCTCCTTATGTTAAAAGTAAACATCTGGTAGCGAATGCAGTGCCCAAAAGAAACCAAGAACTAATAGGAGGCATTTGGACCCACAATAGGTTCTGGATGAGGAAGGAAGGGGCGGTCTACTCTATAAAAGCCGAAGCTTGCTACTTGGGGAGCCTTAACTTATTTGTTTATTGATGGGTGGTTAATTGATCAATGCCCAAGCTTCTAGAAGACCCTGCTGGTGCAGTTTGCCATGGCCCTGGTGCAGCAGGCCATCACACTGACTTTGTGGGGCCAGAGGGTATGGCAGGAATGGGGAATGATGGTAAGTCCTGGCGTGCCAGCTGCACCTTGCAGAAAGTCCAGGGTCAACATCCAAGGGCCTGAAAATGGAAAATCTGTGTGGCAGAGCCAGAGGGGTTACTTCAGGGAAAAGGCTCATTTTCTAAAAGTGGAGGTTACCTGGGCTCTTCCATGAGACAGCAGAAGCAGATGTCAGCGTGGAAGCAGGCAGGATCCCTCAGTGGTTGGTCGTGGTACCCAAGGAGCTTCCAGGGATGAAAGGGAAAGGGAGTTGGAGAGGGAGTGGAGATGGAGCAGAAAAGGGGGCCACATCCTTGGTTCGGCCCTCTGAAGGCAGTCAGAGGTGCCAGGGCAGCGGTGTTGGAAGAAACAATGATGCACACATTGCTCCAGGCTGGATGACAACAGGCTGGAAACAGCCTGGGCCCAGCTGGCACCATCTGACAACTGCGAAGAGGCTCAAGAAATTGAGCATATTTGAGCAGCATCAAATCCACTCCTCACAGACACATTAAATGTAAGCGACAGACAAAGAAACAAATTAATATGAAAAATGTCGCCAGCTTTCAAGTTCTGGCAAGAGAAACGCTTCCAACTAGGGACAGATTTACAAGCCTTCAAAATTCTGAAGACTAAGACCCTTCATCGCTCTCATCAAACAGCCAGAAGGGGTGCCGGGCTAATTGCAGAAGAGCGAGCGGGAGAACATGGGGGAGGTCGGCTGCTTGCGTGCTCGGGAAGCGGGCAGTCGGCTGTAATGTCAGAAATGGGTTTGAGGCTGCAGGTTGCAAACTGGCGGCCAGCTGGCTGAATCCAGCTTGAGACATGTTCTGTTTGGCCCACAAATGTCTTTATTTAATTTTTGAATTTGAATTAGTGGCAAAAATGCATAAATTAGGAGAATCACAAAAAAACTCTCGATTCCCTTGAAATGCCTATGCACTCAGGCCTAAGCTCTCCAGATGGCAGCAGGCACCGTGACTGCCTTCCCTGCCGGCTCCTCCAGCCATTTGTGATGTCAGCTCCTGCATCAAGCACTTTTTATGGACCAGGGGGTTAGTGGGACCGACTTTCCAAAAGTCCAATTTAAATAAAGGTTACATTAAAAAATGGGAGAGGGATTTTGGTCCCATGTCAGGTAAAAAGATTGAGCTACTCCCTTAATCTATTTGAACAGTTATCAAATTAAAATCATTTTTAAAATTAAATCAAGCCACCTCACAACATATAATAAAAGTTTAGAAAATTTACAAAAATACTAAATAACTTGTCACCCTTGCCAAATTCTTAATTGTATGTGTTCCTTTTAGTCGTTTTTCATGTCCATTTTTGGCATAGTTGCACACATCAATTTGTATCCTGTTTTTTTTACCTAATACTCTAATTTATATATCTTATCATATTGCTGTATAATCTGCAGTTTTTGTTATTCTAAATAATGCTGCAAGAAACATCTGTGTGCATTCGACTCTTTCTGTATTTTGAATTATTTGCTCAGAATATATTTTCAGAAGTAGCACAACTGGTTTATATAATAACTCGTTCATTAAAGAGTTAACCTGTAAATTCCTAACCCAAAAGTACTCTGTATAAATCTCTTCACCTCAGCAAATTGTTGGAGAGGCTATAGGAAAGAAAAGGTCATTTTAGCATCTGTGATAGGATTGTGGGTAATTAAAAATTTTTTTTCAGCATGTGAAGTCCATTCCAGGAATAGCACTATCTTGAGACCCAAGTCAAATAGTACTAAATGTGTTAAGCAGAGCCCTATGTTTAAAGAAGAAACTCATTTGCTCTTAATAACTGCACAATGCTGCATAGCTCAGTGATGGAGTCACAAAACCCCCACACAGCATCAAAGCCTGGTTCAGAAAGATACCAGAGGCCAAGATACAGGACAAACTGTCTTTCCCGATTAAAGCATCTTTGTGCCCTAAGTACCATAGTCATTTCTTAGAACAATGCCTGCCTTTAAAATTTTTTATTGACGGGAGGAAAAAAAAATGACTGAACAAGACCAGAGCATTTAAAGGTAATCTATATCCTATAAACAACCTAAAGAGCAGTGTAAACAAGGTGATATGTAATAAAATGAAATGCGATGCAGATAACCTCACTATTATATTCTGTGTGAGTTCAGATTGATAACAGTGCCTTAAATCTCCAAGCGATGGGAAGCAAGGCGTACTGTGTATTTTATTTTTATTTTGCCTGCATGTCTTTCCTCAAATAAATGAGCAGACTGATAGTATGGAAGGGCAGGACCAAATCAGAGCCTCTGCTCGAGACTGACCTCTGTGCTAAAGAATGGAAGGGCGCCAGAGGGGCTTCTGGGAAATGGCCTACAAGTTTTGTTTCCACGCCAGGCAAGTCAGCAGAACCTCTAAGGGCAGGATTATGGAGCACTTGAACAAAACTCCGCCTCTGGTGGAAAGGCAGCCTGTCTTTGGTGAGGAGAAATCGTGCCTCCCTAATCTACTAGAGCTCTTTGAAGGGCCAAATAAGTGTATGGATAAGGGGGGAAACAGTAGACACACTCTATTTACACTTTGGAGAAGCCTCTGACAGGCCCCACACCAAAGCCTGTTGAGTTGCCATGGGGATGGGGGGAATGCCCAGTGATGATAGGGGGCTAACTGGCTTAGAGATAAGGAATACAGAGTAAGGATAAACAACCTTTCTCTGGATGGAAAAGAGTTAACGGTGGGGTGCCTGGTGGGGAGCTGATGCTCTTAGGGGACCAGTTTAACTAGCCCTCCGTGGTGTGAGATGTGACCAACAAGCCCTTTGCTTTCACAAGCCACATGTGGACATTGGCCTCATTGCCCTCCAGTCACAGCTCGTATATTGCCTTGTTGAATTTGTCCACTTTGTGACATGTCTAGTGACATTGTGAGCCCCTGAAAGGCAGGGGGCATATCTGATATTTCGGTATTCATTACAGTGACTAGCGCTCAAGAAATATTTTGTGGCTTGAGTAGTTGAGAGGAGAGTGAATGCACATTGGAATCCCCTGTCTGGCAGATGACCCTGAGCTCTTCCCTGTAGAGAGATAACAGCCTGAGGCTATAAGCTGCTGGGAGATGCGGGAGGCTCAGAGTGGCCTGAGACAGTCACCATGGGCGAGGATAGATGGAGTAAAGTACTAGGTGAAAAATAATTCAAATTGCATTTTCTTTTTATTAGGAACTGCCCAGAGAGTACCTCTAACAGTGCCTGTCAGTTTAGAGAATTCCTGTGTAAATCGTGTTTTTGAGGGTGACAGATTTGAAGCTCAGTGACAGCCCAAGAGTTATGAGTCACTATAATCCAGTGCCTCTTAAGCCATTTTATATTGTCACCTCCTCCCCCATCAAGTACTCTTGTGGATTTTTTTCTTCCTAATTGCCACCACCTTCATGGAATTTTAATAGCACTGATATACTGTATATCTGTTTATATACCGTGGCCCTTTGGAGGGCCAGAAACTATGGTGATGGCTGGGAGTTTTTCCCCTCCCAAGAATCAGGTTTTGTCTCCTTGGGATGACCGTGCCCAGGATGAGAATGTATGCCGCAGAGGACTCCCTGGAGGTTAGGGCCCAACATGCTCCTTCACCCCCACGGAACAACAAGCAGCTGAACATCTAAGAATGGAACTGGGCACCAAGAGGGAAGTTTTCTCTTGCCTTCCCCTCAAGCTCAAATGAGAAGTGGGGTGGTGTGCTGGGATATGCGTCTGATCTGCTTTCTCCCCTTTTTCCCTTGCTTGCTTGGTGGACTGACAACTACAGACCTCACTCACATCAGCTCCCTCTGGCTTCAAGGCAGGTTTGACAATGAAGAGCTCCACAGGAGATGGGGGTGGGGGAGAGGAAGGGGACAGCTGTGAGAGTACATGTCTTCTGGCTCCCTCCTTGGGAGGCAACCCTGCCAGCCTGTGTTCTTTGGTATTGAACTCCTTCTGGTTTCTTCTTCTGGGTTCTGGTAGCAGACCCCTCCCCTTCCCTTGGGTAGAGATAGTACGGGCTCTACTGCTACTAGCTCCAGGTTACAGTGATAACCCCTTGCAGTTCCTCTGCACCCACACACTTGTAAATATATCTTATGTTCATTGTGCTCTCCATTTCCTGTTGGGACTCAAATGATGGTGGGGGCCGGTCTTGTCCCTGCGTCTCAGCAGAGACATCTGGAGCTGGAATGAGGCCAGCAGAGCAGGTGAGAGGGGGTGAGGGGCTGGGTGAGATGGGGCAAGAGGAGAAGGAATCCCACTCCTAAAAAAGGGTCTCGAAGGGTTTCATGGGGTGGGAGACTGCACTTCCCCTCTGTGGTCATCAAGGATCCGCTAGCACTTCAGAGGTAATTTAATAAATATTGTGGTCTATCTCCTTCCTTCGTGTAGTTGGGACTGATAAAGCACTTTCTCCACCCTAGAGAATAGCGCTGGCAAAAGTTGGGCTCTTTGGGGACATATGTGCTCACTCTTATGGAATGATATTGGAGAGGCAGACCTGGTCTCCTTTAATCGTCTTTTGGGCTTCCTTTGAAAGGCAGGCTGTGAGTCTGGGAGTCCTTCCCAAGGGAAGTGGCAGGTTTGAGTGGGTCATTGATCTCTTGGGCCCAGGAGTGCACTGTTGCTGTGTGAGATGCTGGGGAATGGGAAAGGAGTGCAGGGTTTTATGGGCAATCGCCCAGGCTCTGGTCCTGGCTCCTCACCCCTCTGGGCTGTCACTCCTCCCACACTGCTGCCATGAGGGTCAAAGGGGAAGGTGTGGCAACAGCCCCCTCTTCCTAGCAGACTGAGTAGTCTCCTGCTCTGAGTCTACTACACCTCTTCCTGGCTCTGCCCCTGGGAGCAGGGAGAGACACAGCCTTACACGCTCTGCTCCGGACTCCAGAAGCCATAAAGTGAAAGCAAGAAGCCGTTGTCATAGATGTGGGGGGTGGTGGTGGGGGGTGATCACATTATCCTGAAGCCTCCTAATCCCATTTTCTGCTTTCATGTTAACCCTCTTCCTCCTTCTGTCTGCAGCTCACTCAACTCCCAGGGCACTGACCCAGGGGACTGGGCTCCACCCCCCCAGGCAGTGGCAGCGTTGGCTGTTGGGCCTGCTAGAGGTGGGGCATGGGGTCAGTCTGGCTGTGCGTGGATCCTCCAAGCTGACCTGGATCCTCCTCCAGCTCACTCACAACAGTAACAATGACAGGATCAGCCAGTACTTCCTACACACTCCTTGTTTGCGGACACTGGCTAAGACCTTTATGTCGTGATTTCATTCAATCACTCTAACCCTCCTGTGAAGCAGATATTATTGATCTGAAATTTGCAGATGAGGACGTGGAGGCTCAGGGGTTTGTTACAGCCCAGATCACACAGTGAGCAAAAACCAGTCCTGGCCAGAATTCCTCCAGAGCCTCGTTGGGGACCAGTGGCAACTCTGGAAAGGACCTGTCTCCGGCATCCTTCCCCTGGCATTGTATCTGAGGCTTCAGTTGGGTGAATATATTACTTCTACACACTACACCTGGGTATAGTTGGCTGTGCAGTGGCGTGGAAAGGACCTGGACTTTGGGGAGGTTGGCGGGGGTGGGGGAATGGTTCTGGCTTGAGCAGGAAGGGGACAGAATGTACCCAGGAATTCAAAGATTTCTGGGGAGACAGGTGGCTACCTGTAAATGGCTATTTCGGGGGAGGAATGATTTCTACCTCAGGCTTTCACTCACTGTATCCCCTTCATTTCAGGGCCCTCTGTCACCTCTCTGTTCCCAGCTGCAAATGCCCTTCTCTCTGCAAGACGGACCCTGGCCAACTGTGCCCCCAGATACAGGTTCTGAGGCATGACTCACTGATGACAGAGGGAGCCATGTACCATCCCTTCAGCCACCTATGGGTGAGTCTTTCTAAAAAGGTTTTCTGGGCTTTGAACCTCCATTTAGTTTGTCACGCACTCACAGTGAGTGCGTCCCCTAACTCTTAGATTGCTCTTGCTCCCACCTCTCCACCAGGACAGGCTTGGAAGTTAGGGCTGGGTTTTAATGCTCTGCTGCGACCTGGGCTGTTTTCTGGTCTGTAAAACTGGAATAACCATTCCTCATGGAGGCCAGAGACTGCCACTCTTCACGGCCCAGCGAACCCTTTGTCTGGAAACTTCTAGAATCCCAGAAGGTAGTGCAGGGTTCATCTTCAGCTTTCTCCTCATGAAGTCACATAGTCCCTGGGCCCTGTGACCCTCTCTGCTGACTGTAACCAGGGCTTTTTTGTTTCCCTCTGGACTGTACAGCCCCCACAGGCCTTCCTATCTCCACCCTGTGGTCCCTCCTGAGGGCCAGCGTGTGAGGTGTCTCCTCCTGCCCTCAGAGCCTCACAGACCGCTGGGCAGTAGGAGAATAAGAGTGCAGGGCAGGCTACACATGTTGTTGTGCATGAATCCAGCTGAGGAGAGAGGTCTGGAAGCTGATGAAAGATGAGGTCCTCCTTGGAGAGGTGGGGACTGGGGAGGCTCTGACCCTTTTCCCACCACGATCACCAACCTTGGTGGCCAGAGGCAAAATGTGGGGTGTGTGGGTCAGGTGTAGTGGGGGTTGGGGACAGCCCTGAGGGTCCAAGTGGCGTCCATGATGAGGACTCCAGAGCTAACACCGGCTCCTCCATCACTTAGGACATTTTGCATTTGAGAAATTACACCAACCACATCTGTTGAGGAGAAATCAGACTCAGTTAAAGTTTGGTTACTCTTTTTAAAGCTCTCAAAGGTTTGTGCACTTTGAGAATGGTCTAGAAGCCGAAGAGGGTCCAGGAGAGAAGAGGTGAGGTGACAGGTTAGAAGCCTTGCATCCACGCTGGGGCTCTCTCTGGCCTTGGCGTGGTCTTCAACTCTTAGGTCTTTTTGCTCTGGGCTTCCGCACACTTGGGCCTTCCCCTGCTAGACTCTCCCTCCTAAAACCCTGAGGAGGGGGCTGGTCTTTTCTGAGGCCTTCCTTTCTCTTTATTTTCCATACATTTCTCACTCTGAGAAAGACTCTGGAAAGGAACAGTGCCCATTACCTTGTGTAGGGCAGTGGTGGAGATGGCCAGGCCCCAACCCTGTATGGAGCAAAGCTGACTTGACTGGAGGTTGCCTGGGGTCCCCTGAGATGCCTGACTTGAGGACATCACTGCTTTGGGGGGAAAGGCTCTGTCTGTAAGAAGCCGGTGTGTGTGCTAGACTGCGAACCTCCTTCGGGGAAGGAGTCCCTTGTGTCTTTTGTCGGGACAAGGGTGTGAATGGACAAGAAGGGAGGTGGGCACTGTAAGAGCAGGGCCTGAAGACACATTTTGCCAACTTCCGTGTTTGCCATGGAGATTTCACTGCCTCAAAGGTCACCCCTTGTGACACGCTGCCCCTCCCCACAAACATACACCAAAGACATAACCAAGGATGAGTAAGTCAGCCCAAGAAACTGTGGCTTGGGAAGAGGCCTTGCTGTGAAAAGTCATTTTATTAATTGATTGAATTTTTTTTTACAAAAATAAACATTTTAATGAACAAGAAGTACAAAAGCTTCCGGATATACAAACTCCAGGAGGAGGGAGAGGCTGGTTTTGGCTGTTTTGCGGCTTTCACTGAAAGCAAATGAGGCAGAAAGGCCCCGGCCCCACCCCAACCCCAGGTCCTGGCTCAAAACGCAACCTGCTCCTCAACCCCACATCTTGGCTCATACCATGTGTGCTCCTCAGCCCCTGTCCCTGGGCTGGCCTATGAGACATCCTGGTCAGGCGGCCAGAGGCAGCCTCCCCAGATACAGAATCATCGACTTCCCGGAGTGTCCCATCCAGTCTCCTGTCCGGAGCTGAGCTGAGAGGACACTCCATGACCGATTGTTCCCACGCAGCCCCCGCTAGGCCATGACACCTGTGGCAACAGCAGCAGCAACAGTCGGGGCTTTGGCTACATTCTCACACTACGAACACAGTGACGGTGCTGCCCATGGGACTGTCCCGCCAAGGGGCAGAGCCCCCGAGGGAAGACCAGCTCGAGCGTCGCTGGCAGCCCAGAGAGTTAGACGGTTAGCTCCCTGCCCCAGGGACTCCTCACCCTGGAGCCAGCAGTCCCACACCTAGACTGGCAAACTCACATTTTAACATTTGGCATTATTGCACATTGTCCTGGTCACCTTGGTCTGTCTGGGATGTCAGCCTTGTCTGCAGTGGCTCCTAGGTGACACGCAGTGCTGCTAGTGCAAGTCACTCCGTCCACAGGCAAGCTCAGCGGCGGGTATGGTCAGCTGGTCAGCTGAGCCTGCAGACAGGTCAGCCAGAGGCCTTCACATATGTGGTTTTGTTGAGGTCAGGGACCACATGGCTCCATCCTGTCTTGAAAAAGACCAGTTGCCGACCTGGGGGCAGAGGTGAGGGGTAAATAGGTCTGGATGTTTCTCTCCCTGGAGGCAGGACCACTCCCTCCATGATGCCTTCCTTGAGGACACATATACTTGTCTCTTATCATCTCGGCTTTCTTGTCTTCGTATCATCTCTGGCTTCTGATGGGGGACCACTGCCTATCAATCTCTTCTGGGAAAGTCCAGTCACCTCCCTCATGATGTCCTGTCTTACTGGCTCACCTGTCCACGTGGTCTGGTTGGTGACCACAAAGGCCCGGCACTGGGCGTGGCTCTCACAGACATCCACGGCCTCAGCCAGGTTGAACACGGACAGGAGGCAGCCTCCGTGGTGGTAGGATGGCCAGCAGCGGTAGTCTTCCTGGGGGATGGTGCTGTCTGGCAGGCGCTGGTACTCTGTGGGTTGGGGATGGAGCTCAAATGAGAACTTTGTGTGCCCAGGGGTGAGGGCTTGGCTGCTTTCTGAAAAGGGCAGGAAGACTCATTTCCTAGGAGAAAGCTGAAATCTAGCCCAGTCTCCCCAGCATGGAGATGAAGGCAGCCAGCGCTTAGAAACTGGGCTGGCTGGCTCTTCAGTAAAGGCAGTGCTCAAATTTAGTTTTGGGGAGACACATATCTTCCCAATCTAAGAACACACAGCTGGCTCAGGCAGCACACGGTGACAGGCACATGTGAGGGATAAACACACACCCAGAGTCACTGGCTGTCTAGCTGGTTGCTGAGGTCAGGACATTTTGGACATTTAGTGCGGGTTTCTCAAACTTTACTGTGCATGTGATTCTCCAAGGAATATTGTTAAAATGCAGATTCTGACTCAGAAGGTCTAGGGTGGCCTTCCTCCTGGCCTTGGGGGAGAGGTTAGGCAGGCCCTTCAGATCAGGGGACAGAAGGGGACTTTTGAAGTTAAGAGGCATGCAAATGAATGTGATACACAAAAATTTCTCTTTGGGAATCCACAACTTGAGTGTTTGGGGAGGGGCTGGAGGAAGAATCTGAGATCTCCGAATTACACAAAATGAGCCTCTGAAATCTGCCCAGCCAGGAGGCAGGCTTGGCTCAGCTGCAGACTGCACGGTCACCTCTCACCCGACGACCGGAGTCTTTCCCACTGCCTGGAGACCCTGCTCTGGACTGATAATGCTGAAGCCCTGGGCCTCTGACCACCCCACCCTCCTGCCTCCTTCTGCCAGGGACTAGACCAAAGTCCAGGGCTGGCTGTGATTTACAGCCCCATAAACAGCGTCCTCAGGGACAGAGGCAGCCATTGTTCACCTCGTTAAACTTTATTTACAGGGCTAACGAGGGCTCCCCCACCCTTAAGACTGGCTGGAGCTCCTTGAATACAGAGGCTGCCCACCCCTCGCCCCACTGGCCAACCACGCTAAACCCCAGGGCCTCAGCGAGGGACCACAGCCCTGAAGAGTGACCAGAATCCTCCCCCTGCTCCAGGGCTTCCTTGCTGGTTTCAGTGTGGAGTCCCCCTCTACCTCCACCTCCTCCTAGCCCCAAAAGTGTAGAGGAAGGAAAGAGAAGCAAACATATATTGTGCTCCAGCTGTGGAATAGGAACTGGGTTAATTGCTTTCACACACTTCACCTGGTATTTAAACCTCATGAGAATTTTATGAGGCAGGTAACATTGAACCCAATTCACAGATGAGGAAAGTGAAGCTCAAGGCATAACTTGCTCAAAGTCACAGGGATTGTACATAGTACAGCCTGGAGCCACTTAGTGAAGGGGTGTCAATGCCAACACCCCAGTTTAAGGCCAAGTTCTAGTTCTAGTTCAGCCAGAGATAAGACTCCAAGTGAAGGCTACACAGCCAGCAGTCTGTGTATCATGCCAAGTGAGTCTTAGAGGGGGCATGAGCCACTTAGTCCAATTAGCGGGACTGGTCAACCCCCCACCTATTTCCCATCTCCCCAGCCCCTGGATCCCTGCCGGGACCACTCACCAGCTCTGCTGCCTGAAGTGGAGTTCTGCAGATACTGCCCGCTCCGGTACAGGTGCAGCACTTTCTCCAGCTGGGCCAGGGTCTCGTCCACCCCCCATGTGAGCTCGCCTGCATGGTGCAGTGTGGCTGTGAGGGGGCGCGTGGGCTCCTACTCCCCTCAGTAGGCAGCCAGCTGCCTCTCCCTCTGTCCCTCTGGAGCTGGGCCCAGATGACTGGTGGACTGGGGAGGAACTTTGCCACAGCATGCCACTTTGGGAAATGATGGTTTCTGGACCATGCGCTGTCCTAGGTCATTGTTGTCCTCACACCTACTGGGGGAGGGGCAGGGTGACAGGAAGCAGATGGGCCCTGGAGAGCTCACCTGTGGCGTTGACAATGCAGTCCAGCAGAGGCCGTAGTGAGGGGGGTGCACTGTGGGGAAGGAGGTATGTGAAGAAAAACCTGGGGTGGAGAGAAACCAGGGCTCAGTGGGCCAGCCTTTGGGGACACATCCTTCCTCTCAGCCAAGGTGGGAGAGAACCCCGATCTCTCCAGAGAGCCTGATCCCTCAGGCCTCCTAACGAGGCAGATCTCCACTGTGTACATGGAGTCTACTCAGACTCAGCATTGGAGTCTGGGCACGTGCTGAGGCCACAGCTAACCTACCAAACACATCTGAGGTCCGTTTTCCCCACCCCTCAGCCCCACACTATCCCTCGACTGACCAGTATCAGAGCAGCCCCTTGGCTGGGGCCCAGGCCGGGGGAGGAGGGGGCAGTGTCAGTGTCACCAGCCCTAAGCTCTGAGTCTGACACTATTTTAAGAAGCCTCCAGCTGCTGCCCCCAGCCCAGATTCTCCCTGGAGCTATTTTTAGCCTCACCATCAGGAGCCTGAATGTTCCCTTCTTGACGAGTGGAAGCCTTTCCCCTCTCTGCTCCTCCACTGGCCAAGGCTGAGCCTCCCACTCTGGCTGGCCTCCTGGGCCTTGGGTGGGTGCTCTCCCAGCTATGCCATCCCAGGCCCACTCTCCCTCACTGGCTTTCCTGAGTAGGGCGTGGAGGTCATGTCACCTGTAGGCATTGTAGAGGTTGCGCTTCTCATTCATGCCCTCGCACCAGCCCTGGGCTGAGCAGGGCAAGGTGAAGTTCCTGGCTGGAAACTCGAGGACACAGTTGGCGCTGCTTGTGCACGGTGTCTCCTCCACACGTGCATCATCCAGATCCGTCACCTTCAGCTCCCCATCCACCAACACAAACTGCCGGGGGCGGAAGTCCAGCAGGGTGACCGAGCCCAGCGGGGAGTGGGCCAGGTGGTGGAGGAGGCGGCCCAGGCTCAGGCAGATCTGAGGGGCAGAACAGGGCTGCTCACTGCTTCTCTCCTGGGAGGGGAACTGGGGACTCCAGGACTCCCTCCTTTGGAACTCTGACTTAGCTAAGGGGGGGGCTGGCCTTTCAGGACTGAGGCCAGGGGCCTTAGACAGCAAGCCAGAAGTTTTCTATTAACCCTTGGCTGGCCTGTCCCTCAAAGTAACATGAAGTGAGTGGGCAGTGGGCAGCAGCAGGGATGTCTGGGGATAATGGTCTCCTCCCTGAAGCTGCATCCTGAGTGTCCTTTTAGTCTGGTGTGGGGAAAGAGGAGGAGGGTCAAGATGGCCTTAAGGTGTTTTCTAGTGCTAGGACACTGACCCTCTGCAACCAAGCTGAAAGTGCATGTGGGGGAGGGTGTGTGTGTGTGAGTAGCTGGAGCACAAAAACTGCCTGGGTCCTCTATGTCTTGCTTCTTTTTTTAACCCTTTGGCTGATGGCCGAGTCAGCTTTGCTCCATCCCTCCCCCACCGCTCTCCCTCTGCTGAGGAGGAGTTGAAGCTGCTCTGGAGGGCTGGCCTTCTAAGGGAGAACTGTCCCAGCAAAGAGCCCAGCGCCCGGCCCTCCTTCCTGCTCACTCGGAATCGATCTTCCCAGGAGGTCTGTAGCAGCTGGATCATCTCCACAGGGGCGCCCAGCTCTGTGATGGTCGTCAGGGTGTCTGGGATGTCCTCGCTGTCCTGGTAGCAGTAGCCATAGAGCTAGGGGAGACCCAGGGTGGGTCATTAGGTCCCAGGCTGGGGGTGGGGACAGGGAAGGGATAGGCTATCCTATACCCCCTCTGCCACCATTCCTCCTCCTGGGCCCATCCTAGGCTTTTGTGTCACCTGGGGTTGGAAGAGAACAGAAGCGTTGCCTGGGAAGCCTGCCCTCTATCCCTGTAGCCAGAGTTCCCACTGACTGCCTCAGCCACTTACCTCTTGCCACGCAGGCAAACAGGCCAGTCTGGTCACCATGTGTTAAATATGAGCTAAATGTTTTACAGGCATAACTCAATTCTCATAATGATGTCAAATGAACATAGTCAGTAGTATTATAGTAGGTATAGTATAGTAGGTATAGTAGAATAATATCATCTCCAATTTATAGGTAAGGAAAGCAACTCAGAGAGGTTAAGTTACTTGCACAAGGTCACACAGCTAATGAATTCAGGAACCAGGATGCAAATTTATTACACTGATTCTACAGCCTGGTTCTTTCCAAGAATACCGTTGGCTAATCCACAAGCCAGCAAATGGTTACTGACCTCCTTTCATTCATCCTTGTCTATTTCTCATCATTTCCACTTTGTTGGCAGTTTCATTTTGTTTTCTGCCCAGGTCTTGTGGGAGGAAAAGCAAGCTCCCTCAGGTTTGGTAACAAGCACTAAGAACAAAGACTCTAAGGGGCATGTCCTTGGGTGTTCTCTGCACACATTGGTGGGGGCGGTAGTAAGGGATGGCCCCCGGAACAGGTCAGTTCTTGGGGGCACGGTTACAAAGGCCAGCCCACTCCATATGATCTGGGGAGGAGCATGGTATAGCTCAGCTGCTCAGGGGCCTCTGGGAAGCCCAGTCTGACTTTGTCACTAACACCTAAACCAGCATCCAGAGAGCCTGGCTTCCCCCGGCCTCTCCCACCACACTGTACATCAGCTGGGGTCGAACTGTGCTCGAAACCACCAGCACCCTGTGGGGTAGGAACACAAAGACCGAGCTGTCCAGGCCAGAGCAGGGAGAAAGGAGAGTTGCACAGTGGGGGTGGGGGTGGCAGGGTCAGCCAAGTCCATGAGCTAGATGTCCCTGCATATTGTCATCCTTCATGCCATCATTCACACCCTTCCTGGCTCTGCTCTGAGCCCTCGAATGCCCCCTTCAACCCCAGGAGTGCCCTTTCAGCTCCCTGTCCCTGGAGCCGGCTGTCCTAGCCCTGCTGGCACGAGGGAAGGCACCAACAGTGTCTGCCATCAGATCATGAGGGCTGTGACTTGGGGACATGGGGGCAGTCCCAGGCACCCTCTTCTTCCCCCTCTCTCCACCCCCAGCCTCCCTCCCCAGTCAGCCCAAGGAGGCCCCAGACCCTGGTGGGGAGGGGGAAGGTAAGGAGAGCAGCCCTGGGGCCTGGTTCTCATTTTCTTGCCCAGAGTCTGAGCCTTTGTGGGAAACTTCTGAAGGTTATTAAACACCCGGAGGTCATTAAATGCGCTGTTAACGAGGTATTAATCAACACCCCTCAGGAAAAAATAAAAAGACACCATTAACCAACCCCCCCCCCCCCCCCCCCCCCCCCAGGAAGCGCGAGGCTGAGCATTTCGGTTGCATCTTTTGTTCATTTGGGAGAATATACTCCAGCAGGGCTAGAATCTGGGTACAGGCAGGCCTGGGGCCTCCTGGGACAAGAGGGGATGAGGGAGGTTGAGGGAAGACCCTTGTGCCCTTTGACCCTGGGCTACAGCAGCATCTATCACGTGAGGGAGATTGTGTGTGTGTGTATCAGGGGTTACAGAAGAGGGATAATCTTGCTCAGGCAGTCTCTGGAGGCCACAGCAAGGCACTGGAAGGTGCCCTGTGGGACATGGTACCCTGGGCATTTTGTATTAGAACCCAAAGCACCCACTTTGGAACTGCTAGAGAGGGGGAGAGGAACTCTGGTGGCCCATAGAAGCGGGAACTCTAAGAAAGCATTCTCTGGCTCCTCCCCAGTTCAGCAAACAGTCAAATGGTTTTGAAATTTTAAATGATTAAGAGGTATTAAAACAACATTATTTCTAGTTCCCTGCACACCCTCACTGAAGCCTCCTGAGCAAGAAGACCCCATGGCAGGCTTCCCTGGCAGCAGAGGTGGCATTGCTGAAGAAGCCACAGGGGCACTGGGCTCGGGGTTGGGCAATAAATGGGGGGACCTACTCCCCAAGCAGTCCCTAAACTCACACTAAAAGACCACTGCTTCCCTGTGATGGGAGCTTTTCATCCATCCGCCGACAGAAAGGACCTGGGACCTCACCCACACTGTAACATGTGCCCTAGAGCAGCTAACCCGTCTCTGAGCCTGAGAGTCACACCGCCAACCCCAGACACAGCCAGTCTTGGTTTAGTGAGGGAATGGGTGAAAACTGTTCCGTTGTAATTTTTTTCTTTGGCGCCTTGAGACTTGGGCTGGGGGCCTGATATTATTACAGTGGAGGTCCATTCTGTGATACGTGTGGGGGTGCTTAGTTGGATGCTTGTCAGGACTTTTGGGTGGGGTGAGGGAGGGAAAAGTTCCTTAAGAAACAAGAAATCACATCAAACTTCAAACCTGTCCAAGGGGTGGGGGGTCTTGAGTCAATTAACACTAATGTCCTGCTAAGTCACTCAAAACCTTCTCCACTGACTCAGAATCTGGCTGACACCCCAGGATTTCCAAAAAGTGGGGGCTTTCCAAGAGCCCCTGGAAGCGAAAAGAACAAGACCCTCCCAGTTAGGATGGCCACGTAACCAGCCGCTCACTCCCTTCAACTCCAGACGCAGTGTCAGCCATGCAACCAGGCATACCCACCCACAACTGTTGGCTCTGTCTGCCCTCCGGCGCCTAGCTCAGAGCCCAGAACTCAGTCCCAAGTGTCTGACCAGGGCTGGGGAGACAGAACCAGCAGGACTACATACAACTCTCTGGCCTATCCTATTCTGCATATTCTGCAGTGCCCATCTAGGCCTGGGGTCCATCTCACTCCTGAGGAAAGCGGGAGGGACACGGGTTTCTAATCAGTTCTGCTGGGTGCAGAAAGGTTAGTTTGAGTGGTCTAGGAGGCGGAAGGTGTGGGCAAGTTTCTTCCACTGCAGAGTCTGCATGCACCATAGTTTAGTAGGCCAAGAACAGTCAGGGATTCCCTTCTCTGTCTACTCAGACATGTGCTAAGGGAACAGTTTGTCTAATGCTAGGGCCAACTCAACGACAGAGAGCTGGGCGGGGAGGACGTGGCTGGGGGTTTTGTCAGGGCAGTGCTGGGACTGTGAGAGGCCCACTCTCTTAGTCTAGCCTGGAGGGGACAAGGTGGGGGGGGGGTCTCATCTTTCCCCTCTGCCCCCAGTGAACAGAAGAGACACAATCCCATTTAATAGAAACTTGGGCATCTGGCTTCTCCGTCTTGGACACATTTGCTCAGATAACGTGACCCTCAGATTGCAGGCCCTTGGCCTGTCCCCTGAACACTGAGCTAAGACCGTAACGCTTCCCCAGTGGTTCAAGGGCCCACTGTCAGGCCCGGAGAAGCCCAGGACCACTTCTGGGAAGTGGTGTGCACCTTCTGGGCTCCTACCCAACCCCCTCCAGTCCATCCAGGGATTTCTGGATGAGGTAGGTAAAGGGTGGGGATGTTCTTTAGGAATCAAGCCGGACACAAGGTCTCTTTCAAGCCCTCCCCAACCCCATTGCTATCCCACCCCACCTTCAAAGCCAGACAAGTCGCTCTTTGGAAATTGAGAGAAAAGGGGTTCAGATTCCATCAAAAAAAGAGACCCTATCACTGCCGCTGGGATCCTGACTCAGGGATGACTGCTGTCCTGTGTCTTGGCTTGGGGTTATTTCCTGAACCAGAGTTCAAGTCCTCATGACCCCCACCTCAAGTTGGGACCCTCTGTCCTGGCCTCTGTCTCCCAGACATATGGTGTGGAAGCAGAGAAACCCAGGAGTCCCTTTTAAGGAGGACGTCCACCCAGGACCGAGAGGTAGAGTGAAGCAGCCATGGTCCAGGTTCTGTCTGCTCCTAGCTTAATCTGGGCACAGTCATTGGAGTTCCTTTTTTTTTTTTTCTTTATAAAACCAAAGGTTCTTTTCCGGCCGGAGAGACCGGGCCTGGGCACCACCAGCCAGCACCCTTACCCCCGCACCCTCACCCTCGTACCTGCAGCACGTTGGGGTGCCGCAGCCGCTCCAGCAGCACCATCTCCTTGAGCAGCTTGTGGGCCGCCAGTCGATAGCAGCCCCTCCGTGCCCCGAACTCGCGCACGCAGCTACCCAGATCGTGGCCGCTGAAGTCCACCGCCTTGAGCGCCACCGCGGCGCCGCCGGGCAGGCGGACCCGGTACACGGCCTTGGTATAGCCGGAGCCCACGTACTGCGTGCCGGACACATTGCGGAGCGCGGCGCAGCCCAGGCGCGGGCCCAAGCCCGGGCCGGGAGAGCCCGGGCCGGGAGCCGGGGGCCAGCCCGGGGCGCCGTCGGGCAGGGGCCGGGCCCGCGGGGGCCGGGGACGCTGCAGGCCCGGCCCGCCCGGAGCCAGGTCCATCAAGCGCCGCCGCTCCGGCCGGCCGGCCCCGGGCGCGGGGCCCCCGCGGGAATAGCGCTGCACCTCCTCGTAGCGCGCTCGGATCTGCCGGGCCAGCTCCCCGCGGCCCCCGCGACGGCCCGGGCCCGGGGCTGGGGAGGGCCCTGGGGACTGGCCTGGCCGCGGAGGCTCCGAGCCCGGTGCGAAGAGCACGTTGAGGACGGAGCCCAGCAGGAAGGAGGCGCAGAAACCCGCGGCCACCGCCACCCGCCGGCGCCGCATCGCTCCCCTCCCCCCCGGCCGGCCGGCCCCGCGCGGCTCCCCGGCCCCGGCCCCGGGAGGCTCAGGCTCCGAGGCGGCTCTGCTCTGCGCCCCACCGGCCCCCTGCCCAGCTCGTGCGCATGGCCCCGGCGGCCCCGACCCCGGCCCCGGCCCCGGCCCCTCGCGGGCGGCACATCGGCCTGACACTTGCCTCCCTCCCGCCCTGCCCCCGCTGCTTATAAGGCCCGGAGCCGCCCCCGCCTCCGCCCCCTCCGCCTCCGCCTCCCAGCTCCGGGCCCGAGAGCGTCCTCGGCACCGCCTCCTCCGGCCTCCCGGCCCGGCCTTCCCCGCTGACTGACAGCGGGACCTCCTCCCGCGGCCGTCCCGGCCTGGGAAGCGGCGCGGAGGCGGCTTCGGCCCAGCCCAGCCCGAGGCCCCCTGAACTCCGGCGGGGGAGAGGGGGAGGGGCCGGCGGCGGCCCCGCGAGGCGCGGGGCTGCGGGCCCAGAGGGAGGGGAGGATAACGGGGCCAGGCTGCCGGATAACGGGACCGGGAGGCGGATAACGGAGCCGGCCGGGCGGGGTGGGATAGTAGAAAAGGGGCGAGGGCGCAGGTAACGGACTCCGGAGGGGACGAAGAACTGGGTCGAGGGTGCTGGAGATGCGTGCGATGCCAGAGCGCCCTCCCTGGGACCCGTGGCTGGGGGCCGAGGGGGCGCATGGAGTGCGCGTGGGTCCCGCCTCCAGCTGGTGGGGCTGGGGGTGGCGGCTCCGTGCTCGGTCCCGGATTTGCGGGTGGGGTGAGTGGGGAGGAGGAGGCAAGGGGCTTGCTTGCACCTGCGAGCGCGCGTGGGACCGGAACTGGGATCAGAGGAGTAACCCTGAGGTTTTCGGAGATGCCCTGTTCAACCGCCTCTACCAAATCTTTTTGACTTCTGATTTTCCTTCTCCCTAACTTCCTCTCCGCCTCCGAGATCCCCGCAGTCTGACGCGCTCAGCCGCGGATCACGAACCATATGCATGGTAGTAGTTTCTGCGAAGAGTGCGTTTTTACCCACGGACGCGCGTGGTCCAGACTGTGGAGTGTGTGCGTTGGTGTGTCTGAAGAGGCCACTGTGCCGGAGGAACGGAGTGGGTACTTTGTGTGTAAGCTGGTGCTGACTTCCCCAGAACTTCTGGTCCCTCCCCCTCCCTCCCTGATTGCATCATTAGCGCTAATTGAGGGGCTTTCGCACGCCAGTGCATTAGCTGTTTGGAGTGAACTCCCCTCCTGGGAGAGATAAGCCGCTGCCCCTCCCCCTCGCAGCCTTCCCCTGCCCCACCGCCCTGGAACTGTCCACCTAGATCCTTTCATCTTCTGGGCACCTTCCTGCCTCCCTCTGGCCCTGGACTGACGAATCTCCTACTTCCCCGTCGTGTCCGAGATCGCCTGAAGAGGAGCTGGGGAGGGGGAGGAGGGCCCAGAGCCTCCCCTCCAAGGGGGTGTTGGGGAGGGGAAGATTTTCCTGCGGGGCCCGCTAGAAATCTGTCGTTCCTACAGAATGCAGCGCTGCTGTGATGAGAGGGGCAGGAATCTCCGCCCAGTTCTTTTGGACGTGGAAGAGCAGAGAGCACTGAGTCCTTGATCGCACTTAGGTAGGGGCACCCAGCCCTGATTCCCGGGGTCCCGAAGACTCAGAAGGCTGGGGCCCAGTCTAACTTAGCAAGCACGGGAGAGGCAGGGTCAGAGAAGCCACGATTGTCCTGAGAACTTTGGGTCTGCTGGAGTTGGGTCTGGTTCTGTTTAGCTGCCCTGCCCTGCGCTGGCCCACGGCTGCTGCGTGTGGGGGAGGCGCTGCGCAGGTGCCCTCCCCAGCCCTCACACCAGATGTCTTCGGTCTAATTAACTGTGCTGGGAAAACCAACCTGGGTTTGTAAACAGAGCTACTGGCTAAAGTCAACAGGGAGCAGCAGCAAACAGCAAACATTCCCTTCACACTCAGCTTCAGTTCAATCCAGCCCCCTGGGGAAGAGGGAGAGCCTTGCTGATCAGGAGGCCCCCTGGCCCACAGCTGAGTCAGGGAAAGGCTATCTGCCTCTGTGACCCCAACAGGGCTGTTTTCTTACCAGTTCCAGAGGTTCTTCTACTGGGTGGGATCCCAAGATAAGTTCTGCCCTCTTTCCCGCCAAACCATTCGATCCACGAGGAAGCCCTTGTGGGGGGAATATTCCTTAAAGAGCTTTCTTTGGGGCCTGCTGTGTTCTTGGGTCTTGGAGAAGCCTCCGAAGTAGGTGGGGTGTAGACCCACAAACTTGGCATTGTGGGTCTATAACTCAGAGTGGGTGAATATAACGCGAACATTGTTAAGTTCGTTACACATCATGTAGGTATTATAATAACACGTTCCAAAATTAGATAATTATTCTTTGCCAAGCTTCAGTGTTTCTGTTATGGTTTGAAAGTTCAATACACACAGGGGCCTGAGAAACAGGCACAAATGTATGTACAACGTGCACACACGAGCCCACGGAGCAGCAGCCTCGCACACGAGAACAAAGACATACCGACCCTCTCCTTCTCACACTCACTCTGTCTCCCTCACCAGCTCCAGACACACAGACACACACAGTCTTTGATGGAAATAGGTTTTTGGCCTCTGAAAAAAAAGGACTTAACTTTTTGAACAGATTAGAGTTTCTGAATCGGCAGTTCTTGAGTTCTTAACCAAATCTTGCTTGTTTGCTTTTTTTTTTTTGCCACCCAGAGAGAGGAGTCACCCTTTCAAAGAATTGAAACAGACAGAAAACCGCTGCTTCAGCCTCCAGATATACAATCTGTCTACTGCCCCACCTCAGGGAACTGGCAGGGCAGTATCCTAGGCCTCCCAGACCGAAGTCCTCAGGCCAGTGTCCGGCTCAGAGTGCTGAGGGCGCTCACTTGGGGGCCACCGCAGCCCTCAGAGGGTCTGTCCGGCAGTGGGAAGGCTCAGTGCCACAGACACACCATGTTTTCCTGCCCTTCCCTCTGCCTGTCGCCCCCCCATACCACCCACATGCTAACTTAGATAGCAATCCTCGGGAAGGAAGCACATGACCCAGACTCCAAAATGGTAAACATCTTTGGAAATGCCTTTTAGATCAACAATTTCTACATGTTTTGTCAGATTGCCCTAGGGTGTCGGGACTGTGATACCAACCTTTCAGCAGCCCTCTCCATTGTCTCCCTTCTCCCTCCAGCCTAGGTCTCAAACACTTCTTTCGGAGCAGTTGTCCCTTGCTATTCCTGGGGACCTTGGTTCCAGGAATCCCGTGGTTACCAAAGTCTGAGGTTGCCCAAGTCCCCTATAAAAAATGGCCTAGTATTTGCATGTAATCTATGCACATCCTCCCATATACTTTAAATCATCTTTGGATTACTTACAATATCTAATATAATGTAAACAGTTGATATATTGTATTGTTTAGGGAAAAATGGCCAAAAAAAGCTCTGTGCATGTTCAGACAGATAGAACCATGTGGCCTAACTATACAGTACACGCATCGGTAACAACATAACACTTTTTTCCAACTATTTTCTATCCATGGTTGGTTGACTCCTCGATTCAGAGCCTGCGGATATGGAAGGCCAACTGTGTTACTCTCCTGCTCAAAAACCTGGAGCATAAACTGACTCCAGGCCTCTGGGAGCTGGCCCCAGACCTCCACCTGGCCCTGTCCACCCCCCACCCCCTTTCATTTTCCTGCACACAGCCAGGCTCCCCTTATGTGGAGCTTGCACTGTCCCCTGACTCCCAGCCATCCTCTGCATTTTTTCACATTGCTTCGCCACTTCTTCCCTCCTGAAATGTCCTCTTCGAGCCTGTGCCCACAATCTTTGCTGGCTGGTTCTTCAAGGTCTCCCAGAAAGTGGTGAGTTACAAGCAATGCCTGTCCAGTTGGGGTATGTGGGTCCCTAGTGAAGGTTTATTCTGGGTTCTGTGAGATTGTTTCCTTAAAAAGGAAGTATACAAAATACATTTCTCAGGTGTTAAAAAAACTTGGAATAAAGAGCTTAGGACTTGGAGTCAGAGAAACTTGGGCTTAGACTTAGTAGTGGGTTGCTTTGGGCAAGTCAGTTAACCTCTCTATGTAGTATTTGTTTTCTCATGAAGAAAATGGGAGATAATAATAGTGTCTACCAGATAAAGTTGTTCAGTGGATGATATGCAAAGGCACATAAAGTGCCTGGCACAGGATATGCCTTCAGTGCATATAATCTATGGCTCATATTAATGATAATATTAAACACACATCTGTGAATACATGTTAGGCAACCTGGTTGGTAGGTTAGGCCAACCTAGAGGCAGACATGACTTTACTTTCTATCTTGGTTTCCACTGGTGAAATCTCTCAGCCTCCTGGGCTCTCTCTGTGCCTGGAATTTTCACTTTTTCCCAAATCAGCAAACCAGCAGAGGAGGCCTTGCTGCCTTCTCCACCCTGCGGTGAGCTGTGGAGGGAAGATCATGAATCAGTGCCTGATTCCTGGTGCCATAGTGACCCTGAGCAGAGAAGGCCTCAGCTCTGAGCTCTGGGGACAAGGAACTGGGATGGGGGACGAGGGATGGATTCAGAGAAGGATGGGGGATGGGAAGAGTTAGAGCCAGGCAGCCTGGTCCCCCCCAACCCCCCGACTTCCCTCAGGTAGGAAGTTAAGGGAAAGTTTCCAAAATATAAAAAACAGATGATGAAGGTCAGGTTTCCTACACACTGGAGAGCGGGAGCCCCAAGGCAGAGTCCCCAAGAAATGATCTGAGACAGAGATGGGGGCAGCGAACCAAAGAGAGAGGAGACAAGATAGACAAAGATGCAGACACGCAGAGACAGACAAAAGCCCCTGAATCTTGAAAAGGGTAATCAGACAGAGAGCACAAAGCCCTGGCTCAGGAGAACTCTCTTCACCCGTTTCTGGAAAAGAGCTTAGTTCCTCTCCGTGGGTCTCGGGGTGAGAAATGAACCATTCTGCTTCCACCACCGTGGCAGAGGGTGAGGCCCTCCAGGAATCCAGAGTCTGAAAGGCTCTGTGAGCTCCCAGAGCTCTCAGTGCCTGGGCTGAGCTGTCTGTCTGTTGGGGCTCTAGGTCTGAGCTCCAGTGTGGCTCTCTCAGTTTCCCTCCCTGGACCTGGCTCTTTCTTTCTCCCTCCTCCCTCCTGCTCAGCCTTACCCAGAGAGATGCTCTGCAACAGCTGCTCTTCTGTCCCTTTTCTGGCTGTCTGAGATGTGTTTCCTGTCAGAGGAGGCTGACAGGTAGCTGTTTAGAGCATTGGATCTAGCCCAGAGTAGAGGCTCTGTCCTGAAGACCCTTGAGGGGACAGAGAACAGTGAGGGCTGCACTCCAGGGCCTGTGTTCCCCTGGGCAGTTGAAGAGTCAGGTAGAAGGGGTGGTAGAGTGGAGGCTTTTGCCCTTGTCCAAAGGCCTTTGCATGGGAGAGTGGTGGGACCAGCAGCACAGGAGCCGGGTGATTGGATCTGATATATCACACCTCCTCTGACCAAGCCAAATGCACCCTGAGTCAATCGGGCAACTTTTTTCTAGCCCACAGTCAAGTAGAAAGAATCAGTTCTTCTGGAGCAGCCTCAGGGCTTTGATTTGGAAAGTGGAGAGAAGAGAGGAAGAAAGAGGGGCTTTTGAGCTTGCGCATCTGGTTCTGGGCCTCTAGAGGGCTGACAGTTCTCTCCCTCTTCCCTGGCTGCCCTAGGAGTCTGGCCTGGAGCCAGATCCAGGGGGAAGACTGCTCTGTTCAGTTAAGGAGGCCTTGGCCTTGCCTCTGCCCTCTGGAGCTTTCGGGATAATTGGGGAGATTCACCCCAAACCATCAGGGACTAGGAGATTATGCAGGGTCTGGGGGTTGGGAGCAGGCAGGAAAGAGTAGGCCCCTGCCTGGAACCCTGATGGAGAACTGTCATGTACTGAAGTCTGCTGTGTGCCAGGAACTGTCGGACCTCTTGACACAGAGCGTGAGGTCAGCATTGTTACACCCGTTTTATAGATGAAGGAATCGAGGCTCATGAGATTAAGGAATCTGTCAAATGTCACACAAATTGTAAGTGGCAGCATAGACCACCAAGAATCAGAAAGCAGCGGCTGAGGCCCTGATTCAGCTCTTCTCTTAAGCTCTTTGTTGGTTTTGGAACAAAAAAAATCCAGTCAAAGGGAGAGACAGAGATGCAAAAAAAAATGCCACCAATGGGAACCAAGATAGAAGTATATTAAAGGTTATTTTTGCCTCTAAGCAACAAAGTTTGGTCATAGATTTATTATTTTATCGTTCTTAATAACACTAATGACAGAGCACACTTATTAAATGCCTTTCATCATCATTTAATCCACTTAATACTTCTAGCAGATAAATACTATTATTATCTCCAATTTTCAAGATGAGAAAATTGACATGGGAGGTTAGGTAACTTGTGGCAGAGCTGGATTTGGACACAGATGCCTTTGACATCAGAGCTTGGGCTCTTTCATGGTCTGTCCTGCCGCCCGTAGTTTATGGGCTGGGCTGATGTCAGCTCTAAAAATCCCAAGGCCAGTTTTTCCAGGCCCAGCACTGCAATCTGGCTTTAAAGATGGAGGTCTAATGTTTAAGTCTTTGAGGACAGAGGCAGGCCCTGTCGGGGTATGGAGCAGTAGGGAGAGAAGGAGGGAGACACCCAGAGAGAGACATTGAGGAGACCCCCACCACCACCATAGCGAAAACCACAGACTCAGGAGCAGAGACTAAACCCCTATGAAGTACTTTTCAGAGACTCCAGCAGAGTCTGTAAATCATTCCTTCCTGTCCTTTCCCTGCGGGAGAGAGGGAACAAATCAGGAGGGATGGTTTACAAAGGGTTAACGAGACTCTGGGAGTCTGCCTGGAATTAAAATTATTATTTGAAAAATTCTAAAAACTACAAAAAAAAAGGAAGTAAAAATTATACAAAATCCCTCTATTAAAAGAGATTACATATCATAAGATATGAAAGCCACCTTGCTTGCCCCTCCAACCCCACCTGCAGAGGTAACTACTGTGAAATATTTGCTGTGTAAAGACTCTGTAAGCCCTGGCTGGTGTAGCTCAGTAGATTGAGCAGGGGCTGCAAACCAAAGGGTCACTGGTTCGATTCCCAGTCAGGGCACGTGCATGGGTTGCGGGCCAGGTTCCCAGTGGGGGCCATGTGAGAGACAACCACACATTGATGTTTCTCTCCCTCTCCTTCTCCCTCCCTTCCCCTCTCTCTAAAAATAAATAAAATCTTAAAAAAAAAGAGTCCCTAAGATTCCTCCTGAATTCATCATCTGCTTCCCCCCATGAGCTTCCCTGAGCGACTGTCTCCTTTCTCTACCGAGATACCTCAGAGGCCCTTTGATACTTCCAAATTCAAGTTCTGTGCTTTTAAAAAACCGTCTCTTGGATTTGCTCCTTCATTCCCTCACTGCCATCCTCCCCAGTCCAGGCTCTTGCTCTCACATCTGGTCTGTTGATTGGGTCCCCTCCGTGTATTTCTCCCACCTCAAAGCATGTATGGGCACCAGATTCATCTGCCAAGAACATCGCTTCCAACACATCGTTTTCCTGTTTTAAAATCTTTGATGATTCCCTGTCATTTGGAGGATAATTTAGCTTGGCATGTCAAGTCAGTCACAACCTCCCCATTCTACTCTCGTTTCCGCACGTCCTTCCTGACTCTTAGTTGCAGCCTGGCTGGTTGCTTCACCACCTTAGAGCATGCCTTTCTGCTCCTTCATGACCACACCCTTTCCTCACCTGTCCAAAGCTTGCCCATCCTCCAAGGCCCTTCTCAAGACTCCCCCCACCCCCTGCCCCCAGAAAACCCTCCCTGACTGCTTTAGTTCATATCCACTGCTCCTTCCCCAAATGCCTGAACACAAGGAGCCTGTACCTCCTGGCTCAGAGAGTCCCGTGGTTGGAAGAGACATTGGGTCTGACCATAGAATAGCAGTTCGCAGCCTGGAGCCCTAAGATGTCCAATGAGTTGGGAAGGGGGAGAGCTATGTCAATATTTCAGAAAGCCTATAGGAAATGGTACATATTTCTTGATTAGTTTGTCCAATCAAGAAAAACATTAACTTCCTTTGCTTGTGGCCAGAATGACATCATGCACTGGGTCTCCTGTGCTGATGAATGATACTGATTATTTTTTAATGAAAATGGGGGAGGGATTATGTTATGTCAATATACCCTGGTAGGCAGACTCTTTAAAGAACCTAGGGTTTGTGGGGCAGCAGGGTGAATAAAAGGGGTCCTTGATGATGATGGCAAAGTGGGAGCCATTGATCCTGCCCAATCTCCTGACCAAAGTAGGACTCTTCCCTGACCTTCAAATAACCCGCTGGCCCTCATCTCCCACCCCTGTGATGGGCAAGTGCACTTTCCCACAAGTAGCCAAGGCATTAGTTGATTATAGCAAAGTTACTCCATTTTCCTCAAGACAGATGTTCAAGTGTTTGAAGATAAAATCTTCCTTGGCTTCTGGCTTCCATGTTCTCTGAGGCCCCGCATACTATAACCTTGTTTACCTCTTCCACTTCCCTCTTAACTATGCCCTGCCTCCCTTTCTCTGCTTTAGACCCACTTACCATCTCCTGCTCCTCATTTGCACCTTGCTCTCCAACCACCCCCTCCAATTACCGTTCCCTCTGCTTGGAACACTCTTGTCTCCCCTCTTTGCCTAGTTATTGCATTCATCCTAGAGCTCAGTTCCTAAGACACATCCTACTAGGAAGTCACTCCCAGTAGGGGTTCTTGCAGCCCTATGTACCTATCCATTGCAATACTCGCTGTGGATGTAATTTCTCTCATTGTGTCTTTTGGTTGAAGTCTGTCTACTCTGGACTATATACTCCGTGAAAGCAAGGCCTTGTTTGATTTCTGCTCCCAATATATCCCCACCACCTAGCACAGTGCCAAGGCCTATAAATAGTTAGTTAATGTTGACTAATATTGTTATTTTCTATTTCACAAGGTTGTTAGAAAGAATAAATGTACGCACCAGCATTTTGTAAGCTCTGAATCAGAGCCCATAATAATTTTGGAGTAATTACTATTATGGTTTCTCCAATTACATTTTGATCTCCCAGATGAGTCTAGATATATCTCCCCCATGCCTTCCTTCCACCAGAGCCCCCCTTAGCTTGGTAAAGAATGACCTGGCATATAGACTGGGCTTTTCCCACCCGCTTCTTTTTCTGTTTTACTTGGTTGTTGAATTAGAAGGCACCAAGCACATAACCAGGGACAGAAAGATAAATAAATGATGGACTCTCTGTCCTGAGGTAGTTCTTGAAATATTCCTGATGTAAGAGGGTCCCCTGATCCTCTCCCCAGATCATGCTCCTCTGATTACTCAGTCATTTGATAAAGCTCCTCTCAAAATGTGGCCCCAGTTTCTTTGTGCTTGTTGCTGTCTCCTTCTCTGTGTTTTCGAGTCTTGGCTCAAATGTCACCTCATCAGACAGGCCTCCTCTGACTACTGTCCACCACATTGCTCTGTCCTCAGAGCACTAATTATCTGGCATGATCTTGATATGTCAGTTATATTTTTCTTTTTGTTGTTAGTCTTCTCTCATTATACCACGAGCACCGTGAGGGCGCGGTCTTGGTTTTGTGCACTGTTGTATATTTCTAGCTCCAAGTAGTGGCAGCACACAGGAGGTACTCAGTAAATAATTGTGGAAGGACTAGGCATGACATTCCAGAGACTCCCTGCCAACTCACCTTCCCCTCCTAGGGACTGGACAACATACATCTAGTAATGTGCTTGTCCTCTGATGTTTTTCAGGAATATCAGCTCTGTGCCAGAGGCTAAATAACAAATGTCTCATCAGCAGGAAAAAAAAAAATCCTTTTCTTCCTCTTAACCAAACCCAGCCTCTTTAGCATGAGTGTGGCTTCCTGCCCCCTGCAACAGTGACATGAACTGCTCCCCAGAATTTACCTGTCTTGTGTCTCATTCCCTCAGGGCTCTATTTCGTGACTTGAAAGGTGACAATCAGTTAATCCAATAACAGAATGCTGCTAATGTGCAAATGGGAGAGGGGCAAAAAAAAAAAAAAGGCTCCCAGCTCCCTCCCTGCTGACTCAGGTAACATCTGTGCATTTAACAGGGCCCTTCTGGAGACAATTAAATAAATGCTTTATTGAAACAATAAAATTAATAGGGGTCTCATGGAACTCAATGAAAGGTTTTTAAAAATTAACTTCATTGTTTTTTAAGCTTCAAATTAAGCTTTGCTAGGCAAGGGGGTGGCGAGGCCAAATTTTTATTAAAGCAGGTCTCTGCCCACAGAGCCACCCTTGGGGGTGGGGGGTGGGCTGAGATCCTACGCCTGAGATTTTCCTGGGGAAAGGCCATTGCTGCCATTCTGGGTCCTGGCTGTATGGGGCTCCCCCAGTTAGAGGCCAGGCTTTTCTGAACCGTACGTAGGTCTGGTTCTGTTCCTGGGACTCTGCACCTCAAAGATTGATTAACCCCAGCCTTTGTGAGATTTGGATGCCCTAGGTCAGGTGTCCCATCAAAGGAAATGTCATGATGACATTTGTCATGTGGAATGAATGAAACAATGAACATTGGGAATACTTATTCTGCCAGGAAGTGGGGGAGGGGCATTTGTCTGGTTCTCTGTTTGTCTGGATCCAGGCCCATCCACCGCACCATATTGCCTCCCAACCCGTGCCCCGGCCTTTGACCCGTGGTCACTTACTTCTCCCTAGGAACCATTTTCAGCCTCAAGAAAGGCCTAAGAAGTCAAATCAGAGCCTGAGGCCAGAGTTTTGGAAACCTGTGGGTGGTTCTTCTGGTGGGGGCTGGGGAGCAGCTGTGATATGGGACCAGGGGACTTCCTCATGAAGGATTTGCCCAGCTTAGGGGGTGTGAGACCCTGGATGGGGAAATTCTTGTGGAAGATGCGGTTCTCTGACCAGACGGATGGAGCTGGCATAAGACTGTCTTCAGGACTCCTCATTATTCCTATCAAGGTAGCACATTGATTCAAACCATCTGTGGGCTTGTGAGGTCTGATTAGAGTTGGCGTTTCCAACCCTGGGCTCCCGACTTACGCCCTGTGTGAGTGTGAGGAGCAGGCTGGAGGTGCTGTTGAAGTCCAGGGTGGACCCTCTGTCTGAGGCCCAGACTCCTTGCCCCAGTGACTCAGGGCACATGTCGCTCCAAGACCCTCCCCTCCCCTCCTCTGGGCTGCCAACAGGCCTTGGGAAGGGTTCTGAGCTGAAAGTCAGAGGTCTTCTCCTCCCGGCTCTGCCCCTAACTAGTTGAGTGACTTAGAGGAAGTTATTTAGTCTTTCCAGGCCTCGGTTTTTCCACCTGCAAAATGGGGATAATGATACCTGCTGCGGTTGTTCTGAGGATCAGCTGAGGCTCAAAATCACTTTGGAGTGCGTGGAGAAAGATTGCACAGAAGTAGTTCTCATCATGGCGTCCCCGGTCTGAGGGAGCGGGGCTTTCTTGCCCTGGAGTTCCTATTCTCTGAATACTGGGTTCAAGGCATCTTTGGGCTCTGAAAGGAAGAATAATGGCTTCAGGGAGCTTTGTTTATTGGCTCTCCACTTCGCATAAAGGGCTTCTACTCTCTTCCCTCTCCATCCCCCTCCTACTCTCCCACGCTGGAGACCTTGGAAGTATCTTTGTTCCCACTCTTTTATCCCCTTATATCTATTCTGTCAACACATTTTATTTCTTCCTTTGAAATCTATCCCAGACTCACTGGTTCTTTCCTGGTCCCACTGCCATCACCTTAGTCTAAGCCATCATTACCTGGGTTTCCTCAGAGGCTCCCCAACTGGTCTCCCCATCTCGACACTCTCTCCCCTCTGTGCCTTCCTGCACAGAGCTGCCAGATTAATCTCCCCAAGAGTCACCTTTTATCAGGTCACTCACCTGCTCAGGAAAGCCCAGGCAAAGGCCTTCCTCCACTGTGTGCTTTCGAAGTCTCCCACTCTTCTGGCATATCTATGCCGTGCAGCTTGGGTCCAGGTAGTTCTCCTGCATGCACCCTCCTCTTCAAGCAGACCTGTGCCCATTTGGACTTCTGTGCCTTTGCACAGGCCACTCACCTGCTTGGAGCGGGGGGACCCTCTTACTCTGTCAATTCTCTCCAGTCTGCAGCATTCAACTCAAGTCCCTAGGTTCCAACCCAGAATATTCTTACGAGGTTATCTATGGGACTATCTCCTCGCTCTAAATTCTTCTAGCTTTTATTAGTAGTACTGATTTAGTATCAATGATCTTTCACTTCTTGTCCTCCTGCCCTGCCTCCTCTACCTAGATTATAAATTCTTTGAGGCTTGGGACCCTGTCTTCTGTCTTCCCTGTGACATCTCATCAAAGGCTGTATGCCCTGTAAAATCTTGGTTGATTGGGTGGACAAAGAGGTCTGGTGTGGTGCAGACCAGAGTGTGGAGATGCTGTATTCTCCAGAGAGATTTTGTGTCCTCTCCTTTCCTCCCCCAACTGCTGTTCTTCAAAATCCCCCCTCCCCACGTCTTCCTCCATCAGTAATAAAGCAGGAACAATAGGGGGTTTCTTTCTAATTAAAGGGAGCAGTTAGTGTTTCCACTTCAAAGCCCCGAGAGAGAAGACTTTTGTTTCTTGGGCCTGGAAGCTCTGGGAGCCTGGTTGGGTGGGGAGGCAGAGCTCCAGGCCCAGCCAAGCATTAAGCTCATGAACCTGAGATTCTCCCTCTCAACTCTCATTTGCAGGCAAGGAAGCTCAAATTTAAAACAACAATGTAATTTGGTAACTTCGGCTCTGATAAAACAGTTGGGGGAATTTCTTCTCTCCTAGCGTCTGAAGCCAGTGTTATTACAGGTGTGTGCTTGTCTCTCCCACACCCTACCCAGCCCCTGTTGTCCCACCACACAGAGCCCACACACGTGTGTGCCGCACCACACACACTAACGTGGGACTTGCAAAGAGGACACAGTACTCGCTTAGTGGGTACATCCCCTCACTCTATTCCCAGGACAATTTATCCTGTACTGCCCCACATACCTTGTTGCTCATGCTGGCCTCTCTACCTTTAAGTGCTCAGGCACGCTGGCTTAAGAACTGTCCATCCTCTCTATTCAGCTGCAAGTCAGCTTGGCAGAGCTGTTCTCTTCCTTTGACATAGGCCGGCCATAGACTGATCCTCTACACTAGGCCCAGATTGATTCCCACCCTCCTTATAAGTTGGCCACTACCTCTGACCACAGACTGAGTGTAGATATGGTCATAGACTGAAGCTCCAAAGTGACCACAGGGTGTGTCCTAACAGCAGACCCAATAAAGAGCATAGAATAGGTCTTTGTTCTAACAAATCATCTCACAAATCTGACCCATTGATATGGAAGGTGGGAAGAGAGTGTTTGGCCTACTTCCACTGCTGAGACTCTGTAGAGCCCACAGCACCCACCCACCCATCCCATATGGAGCATCTGTCCTTTGCCATGTAGTTAGTGGTCAGCAAGGTTAAATATAGACCCTGCCCTTGAACATCTCAGTGTTAGATAAATAGCACAAGTTTTGGCATTTTATGATCCTGTGTTCAAATTCCCCCTCTTTGATGGGCTAGCTTGGTCACTCTGGACAGGTTACTTACCCTTTCCAAGTTTCAATTTCCTCATGAGTAAATTGGGGATAATAATAATACTGACCTCTAGGAAAGTCAAAAGGATTAAATGAGGAAATCTATCAAGTGTTGACATAGTACCCGGCATGTAGAACATGCTTGGTAAATAATAATAATCATTCATTAGTTATTATTCATCTTGGTGGATAGATAGACATACACACCTAATATTACAAAACAGCATAAGATCTGTCCTGGTTACATGTACCAGGGTGGCCGAGAGGAGACTTGGTCTGCTGGGGGTGTTGGGGAGGCTTTTGTGAAGGTGGAGGTTGGGGGTGGGAGCGGAGGAGTGGAGGCAGCCGTTGGACAGAGGCTTGAGGGAGCAGGGGTTTGCGTGGCTAACCAGGCCTGCTGTGTCCAAGAGGAAATGTTCCACTGGGGTCAAGGATAGTATCCCCCTGCAGACTATGGGCGGTATATTTTGAAGGCCACAGAGAGGTACTATTCTCATGACACACTTAACCCTTTCGGTACGAGCGCTCTTTCCACCGCGACACTCCCGCTGTACGAGGTGCCCTGCCGAAAACGTGCACATAGCACATGGTCAGTCCTCCTTTGTGTGAAGACTTTCCTAACCTTACATAAGATTTATGCTTAATAAAACAATGCTTTTTTTCCAAGTGTTGTTTGTAGCTTTAATATTAAGAGATAGTTATATAAAATTCTACCAATTATATAAGTAAAATTTATAAAAATTATATACAGATTATATGATTATATACAAGATTATATACATGCTGGATATATCCGGCGCTGGTCCACACAGGTCATCAGTTGGGCACCGGATATATCCGGCACCCGCACCGAAAGGGTTAATCAGCTCATGCCACTGACTGGTAAAGGCTAGTATGCTCTAAGCCACAGGTGGCCAACACAAGCTCCACGGACTGAATCCTGCCCTCCACCTTGTGTTATTCGGCCCAGCACCTTGTTTCTACCCGGCGGCAGCGCTAAGCTCTCGCTTAACTGTTAAGGAGTAGTTACATTTATACAGTCCTAAAACTACATTTGGCCCTTTGAAGGCAGCCGGAAGGCTGATGTGGCCCCCCACCCCCGCCTCTGCCGCCTGGTGGAAATGAGTTTGACACCCCTGCAAGCATCCTGGAGCCTCTGGAAGCGCATTTGAGGATGCTGGGGGACGGTGCTGGTGACACTGCTGTGATTGTGGTGAAGCGATAACTCAATTAAGTAGTAGATGGCTGAGGTCTTCTGGCCACGTGCCTTGCCTCCTCATCTCCTTTTCCTTCCACACCCCAGGTCCCTCTCCCTGCTTCCTTAGCACTGTTTTCTCTCTGTGGAGCACCAAGAGACACCCTTGTCCACCCTGCTTGCTGTCCTCGTCCCCTCAAGGCCCCTCGATCCCAAGTCTGGTCTGGCTTGACCCAGGGGGGCTGTTTCCGCACACGTGATGGTGATGCCGCCAGCCAGCGCGGGGGCATGGCTGCCCTGCTGCGGGCTTGCTTGCTCCCCTGATTATTTCTTCTTAATTGAGCGTAAAGAATGTGAGGAATGTGGAGCAGACCGCAGGAGGAGGGCTTCAGCCCCCTCTGGGATCCAGGATTCTGAGCTCTGGTTGGGAGAACTGCAGATGGCCACCGAACCCCACATAGTGTGTCATTTCTGGTGCTGCCCACCCTGCCCCACTGTGGTGGGCCCACTTCTCCAACCATTGATGGGTCCCTTCTCTGCTCTGAGCTTTCTTTTCTCTCCTGTCTGCACAAATAATTTCTTTGTAAAAATTGGCCATGTTCTCTCCTCTGCCTCGATTGCAAGCCCTCTGACATTGATCATCCTTATCAATGTATGATTCCAGGTGGAATTATATAATTTGAGGTACCCCCTGTCCTTGCTTGGCTGCTGGGAACCCTGTGCCTGGGCTGTGGGAAGATGAGTCCAGGTGTGAAGCCAGGATGCTTGCCTGTCAAGAAGGCAGCCAGGTGAGTCACAGCTGGAGCGTGACTGTGAGGAATGAAGGGAAGGGCTTGTTACATGCATCTCTGCTGTCACTTTCCTCTGCCCACTCAGGATCCAGCTTCCCACCTTCTCAGGGAGAGTGTGACATAGCAGAGGAAGCACAGGTTGAGGACTCAGACCTGGGTTCGAGTGCTGGCCCTGTCCTGTCATCTATTAGCTAGATGAACTTGTTTGTCCTGTCTGAGGCTGTTCTCTCATATTTGAGAGGATGGTGGTATTTCCACACTTGCAGGGATGTGAAGATGAAATTAGACGTGCTAGTGTTGAAGCACATAGTAGGCACTCAGGAAGAATTAGTTTGGTTCTTTGAAGGAGACTGGAAGAAGGGGAGGGGGGAATTTTTCTAAAAGAGGTTTTGTTTCCTGTAGTAAATGCAGTAGGCCCTCTCTAGAGATCATCGAAGGAACAGGGGGAAGCTGAGAAACCCAACCCTAGGACTTCCACCCAGATCCTGGAACCAACCTTTGCAAAAGAGAATTGCAGGGGTCAGGACAGGATGTCTCCGTGGGGATGGGGGAAGCTTTGGTGATCCCAGTGCTGTGGCTCTAGCTCCTTAAGAGAGGACAGAGACAGTTGTCTTCTTCCACCTCCCTGTCCCTAGGCCATTACCAAAGACAATGGCTGATTCTGCGGTGGGTGGGGTTCAGGGTGTATTTAAAGTCAAACTTCCTGTCCAGGAGAGAAGTGCTGTGTGGAGCTAGCTAATCCTCCTAGAATAACTGAGCGTGGGCTGGTCTTATTCTCACAAACAGGGCAGGGATGGGGGCTGGCTGGGGTGTAGGTCAAGCTCACCCTGCAGCGGGGGGGCTGGGCAAGGGAAGCCTCCATGGCCTTGTCCTCCTGCCTCCTCTGCTCCTTGGTAGGTGGTGGCCTGGGGGCACTGTGTCTGAGAGTGAATGGCGAGGCTGAGAGTGTACTGATTATATTCTGCAATTTCTGGAAAGTTGCTGTTAGCGGTTTGCAAACTTCTCCCGAGATGAAAATTCAAAACAAAGTGGGAAGTAAATGGGCCTCAGGAGGGATGGTGCAGAGAGCTTTATCATTGGGGGTGTTTATGTGCAAGGGCCCCTGAGCAAGGCTGCAGAGCCCTTCATCTTTACGGGGCCCCGAATGCTGAGTATTAGCGGGGCTTAGGACAGAGGCTGACCTGCCGGGCTGACACTGACATTTCCCTTCATTTCCTGGAGGCAGAGGCAGCATTGCTGCCCTCCCATCTGCGGCAGGAGCTGCCCAAGAAGCACCCCTGGGCCACCTGCAGAGAGGAGTCCCAGTGAAGCTGATGCTGTGGTTGGAGGCCCAGGTGGGGAAGGGCAGCAGGAGTTGGATGAGAGTGCAGAACGAGGGGAATTAGGCTGGGGCATTTGCAGGAATCTCTCTTCCCCAGGACCAGGCTGAGCCTTACGTGAAGTCACACACTGGACCTCTCTCCTCCTCAGAGCTGCACCCCTCCTGGAGCCCAGAAAGCAGCTCTGTGCGTGGTGCCCCGCCTCATCTCCCAGCCCCAGCCCCATCTGGGTCTACATTCTTGTTTGCAGCCCCAGCAGCCGTGGCCAAGCCACATCTGGGGCTCTCATGGCCACATCTGCACTTGCCCCTCTCAGTGCCGGTTATTTCTATTCTGACTTTTATCTGCATCTGTGGAGTCAGGAGGGGGTCTGCGGGCAGAGGGTTCCCAGCCCCAGGAGATGACAGTTTTCCGGGGGGAGTTGGGGAGGACCCATGTCACCCAGCTGAGAGGAGCTGCTGTGACGGGCTTCATTGCAGTCCGGGCATGGGCTCCCACCTCCCTGAAGGTGTGGCTCCGTGGTTCCGGCTGGGGGGTGACGCTGGCGGAGCCTCACACCTCCCTCCCCATGCCCTCTCTCTTCCCCAGTCCTCGTTCGCCTATGCCTATGCTCCTCCTCCGGGAGCTAATGATATTTATTACTGTTACTAACTCCAGGTTATGGCTCCCTAATGACAAATGGGGATGGTGGCGGAAGAGAAAGAACACTCATGTTGCATATGACAGAGGTAAATGTGGGGGATGGGAGAAGGGAGAATAAGACAGGGCTAGGCACAGGTGGCTTCAGTGAGCCACCTCGGGCTATTTCAGGAGTCCCTGGACTGGTTTGGAAAGGCACCAGGCAATGTCAACATGCAACACTAGGAGCCAGGGTTGTGTGGCCAAGATGCTCCTTGCTTACAGGCTGAAAGTGTCCATGAGAAGACATTTCTGGCCTTTAAGCCAAAGCACCTTGGGCCATAGACTGGGTCCTAGCTGGCCTCTGATCAGGTATCTCTGTGGCCAGAGTTCCCTGGCTGGGTCGCCTTCGTAAGACTGGTTGAGGATGGTGGTGGTCGAGGTGTGGTGCACTGAGCATTTCTTTCTTTTTCTTTCTTTCTTTCTCTCTTTCTCTCTTTCTTTCTTTCTTTCTTTCTTTCTTTCTTTCTTTCTTTCTTTCTTTTTCTTTCTTTCTTCCTTTCTTCCTTTCTTCCTTTCTTTTTCTAAGTTTTACTTCTTTATTTTTAGAGAAAGGGAAAGGGAGGAAGACATGGAGGAAACATCGATGTGTGGTTGCCTCTTGAGCACCCCCTGTTGGGGACTTGGCTCACAACCCAGGTATGTGCCCTGACTGGGAATCAAACCAGCGATTCTTTGGTTCTCAGGCTGGTGCTCAATCCACTGAGCCACACCAGCCAGGGACAGCATTTCTTGATGTGGTCCTTCATGGTTCGACAGACACTTGGCTATAGAAACCCTGACACAACACCTAACCCAGGAAGGAATAGAGGACTCTGAAGAGCCAGTACCTTCCCTTTGGTCTGGCCAGACCTGTTGATGTTCTGGGAACTTTGGAGGCCAGTGTTCCCTGCAAGTGAGATCCTCTAGAATGAACTATACGCCCCAGAGCTTCCCTCACTGGACTGGAGAAAACAGAAGGTTTGGGGCAGAGAAAAGAAACTGGAGAGGTCCGGAACAGGGCATTGTGTGAGTGTGTGTGTGTGTGTGTGACAAATCACTAAGTTTAGGCCATCATCCCTGCCCTGACTGAAGACTCCTCTCACTGGGTTCTGGAAGGCTCTGGGTGCATTCCCCAGGATGAATCAGAATATTAGCTGAGCTCAGACTAGAGTTTGCTGATCAGGAGGAACACCCCCAAAGTAGTGGGGCGGGGGCTGTGGTGGTGGCGTCTGCAGTGGTCCTGTGGAGCTGAGAATTAACAAGGTTTGGGGTCGTTTTCCTGGGTCAGATCCTTTCCCCCTGTATCACTCTGCGGTGGGTTTCCAGGCTCTGAGACCTCAGAGACATCTCTCACTGAATACCTGAGCAGAGTCCCCATCTGGGTCTCAAATGACAGCTTCCTGTGGCTTCCAGAGCAGCCACACGTTCCCCACACGCACTCTGTGTGATGTGGCTGATGGGAAACAGTGACTCCACCAGTCACATCCAGCATTAGGGGCACTTCACCAGAGTAATTAACCCAATCTTTCTGAGCCTGGTTTTCTCCTCTGTAAGACAGTAGTAACAGCAGTGCCTGACTCATTGGTGTGAGTTAATACAGCAATAAATGGAAAAAGGCCAGTACAGCGCCTCACACCTCCTAAATGCTCGATGCATGTTAGCTCTGACTGTTAGTTCCCACCTTACCCCAGACACCTCTGGGCAGTCCAGCTTATGATTTACACAGATCAGGGTGCGTCTGGGCGGGGCTACGGTAAGGTTGTGCATGAGATTAATTAAAGGCGTGGGGTTAAATTCAGCAATTTTGAATAGTGTTTGGGTTCAGACTGGCTTGGGGTTCCCATGAAGGATAGGTTGTGGAGTTAGGCTGACATGGGGAATGGGAGTGGCTGGAAGAATTAGGATTAGGGATGGAGTTGCTCTTACGGGAGTCTTTCTCTTTCAGTAGGAAGGCTGCATTTGACTGCATCCCAGCATGAACTCAGAGACACACTGGGGCTCCACAAGCCCGGCTTCCTGGGGGGTGCCCTGGCCTGCCTCAGCCTGGAGCTTTTCCTGGGATGACCCTCACCTGTCTGCTGAAGAGAGCCGTGCATGCGGTTAAGGCCTTTTGAGGGGGTGGCTTGGAGATCGAGAGAGAATGCAGCACCTTCAGGAGCATCTGGGTCATGCTTTGGGGCTGTCCCACCCTCCAACACATTAGCACTCTGTCCTCCCACTCCAGCTCTTCCACTCCTCACCACACCCCACATTCTCACCTGACTGGCCCCTGATTCCAGGACTCTGTTGCCCCAGCTCCCTTGCACACCTCGAAGGGAGCAGGCAGGGGGAAGCTGTGGCCTGGCCTCCACCTACCCCTCCTGCTCCCCCCCTCACTTCCTGGGGGAGGGAAGGACACAAAGGCCGGATCTTTCCACTGGCCCCATCCTCCTCCTTCTGGCCTCTCTCCCTCTCCCTCCCTGGGCTGGCAGAGGCCAAAGAAAACAAGAGCGCTTCCCCAGCTCACTCTCACTCTCTCTCCCTCACTTCCTGCTCCGGGAAGATGGTTTACTCCCTCCCCCCGACCTGGCTCAGGACCTGGCCATGGTGTCAAGTTTCTCCAGAGCTTCCAGAATTAGAGGCCCTGCCTGGGCTCAAGCGGGACCCCTCACCTCTCTCCATTTCACCTTTTTTTTTGGTGTGTATTTTATCCTTTGACCCAGGCCCTATAGTAAAATTTTGTTCTTCAGGTGGTGGAAAAATCCAATGGAAGGGAAGTTTCTTGGGGTGGGGAGGGGAGTGCGTAGGACAGTGAGCCACTGTGGAGAAGGGAACTCCGTGGGATGCATAAGAGAGTCCTGTGGACACAGGGACCAAGTATGCTTCCTTCCCATCCTGCTCACCCAGTAGAAAAAAGCACCTTGTGTAGCCCACTGTGAATGTGGACCCTGGAACTGTGCAATGAGGCAGTCTGACCAGTGTGCAGCCCCAGAGGGCCAAGCAGCCTTTGGTCCATTTGTGGCCAACTCAGGAGACACGTCTCCCTCAGAACCTCCTGATTTCTGGATCCCTGCTCTACCCTTTTCCAGCCCAGCTCTCCTCCCCAGATTCCTTCAGAGGATCCTCAGCCTTATTTCCTCTGCTCTGGGCAGAGCTCCTTTGAGAACTGTGGAGGTTCCGAAGCCCTGGACCTCTGACCTCCCCTCTGTCTTCATAAGCAGGTCCCTCGCCTGGCTCAGACCATCCTTCCTATCCTCTCTTTTTCACTTATCCCCAGCTTCTCGACCCCAAACTTGGGTCCTCTTGTAATTACTGTTCAGTTGACTCAGAAACACACATGTATAAAGGACACATGGACAAAGCCAAAGTGGAGTAGGATCAACGGTGGGAGGTGGGGATGGCTGGGGTGGGAGGGAGTGGTGGGGGGAAAATGGAGACAACTGTACTTGAATAACAATAAGAAAAGAGAGAGAAAATAAAATCAAATCCCTACAATTAAAAAAAAGAAAGAAATAAATTCAACATCTGGGCTCTGGTGTCACACTCCCTGGATTTGAATCCTCGCTCTATCGCTCACCTGCTGGGATAGCTTGGGCAAGACACCGGACACCTTATTTTGAAAATAAGGGTAATAACTGTATCTGTTGTACATCACAGATCTGTTGTGAGGATTAAGCAAGATAACGTAGTAATGCATGTAAAGGACTTAGTGTCGGGCCTGTCACGTAGCATACATCTGACAGGTGACAGCTGTTATTATTATTTCCAAATCTTATGATCACTCACCTGCGCCTGAAGGCAACCCTAGAGAGACTACCGAAGGTGGTAGGAGAATGAGGGTGTAGCTCTCTGCAGGACTGGTTGGCAGGAGTCCTGGTTTGCTGATCCACCACAAGGTAATACCTATCCTGGTATTTACCACAAAGTTAGGTCTTCCTCCCTCCCTCCCTCCCTCCCTCTTTCTTTTCTACACTTAACACTTATCAAGAATCTACTCTGGCCCAAAACTTTGCTGTGCACTAAGGATACCATAATAGATAAAGACAGCCCGAAGTCTGGTCTTGTGGGTAGAGGAGACAAGCGTGTGAACCCACATCTTAGGTTTCCGGGGGCAGAAGAGGTCCAGATGTGGTGGAGCCTAGAAGAGCTGAGTTAGTGAAGTTTCAACCCTGAGGGGTCCAGTCCAGAGTGGCTTCTCAGGCAGATGGAATACTTGAACGATGACGCAGAGGAGAGACGTACTGCCTTTTGCTGGGAATACCTTCTCCAGTTTGGAATAGAGGACTAGGAGAATGAACACGGGGTCTGCAGAGAATATCTTTCTCATGGAGAGTGCTAGAAGAGCAGAGTGTGCTGGCTCCTTCTAGAGCTTGTCTCGAAGCCCTTTCTCCAGTATTCCAAGTGGCTCGCTCTCCCCTTACTCAAGTCTTTACTCAGCAGCCACTTTCCCAGCGAGGACTTCCCTGACCCTCCCTCCATACTTCATTTCCCACCCTGCGACTTGTTTTCTTTTTCTCCACAGTACTTATTGCCATCTGACAGTTCATATGTTTTATTTTAGATTTTGTTTTGTTTATCTCCTCCTACCAGACTATAAGCTCCATGAAAAGAGGGATTTTTCAGATTATCCACTACTCTATCCCTACTGCCTGAACAGCCTGGCACGTAGTGGGGGCTCAATAAATAACTTGTCAGATGGGTGCTCATTTCTGATTCATTTAGGAAACCTGTTCGGCCAGTTCTAAAACGGGTCAGGTGTGGTCCTGGTGAGCTATATAGCCAATAATTCCCCAAATGCTAATTTACAGTCTAGCTGCATCAGAATCATTCTGGGGTGTATATTACATACACAGACTCTGGAATCCCACTCAAAACCCAATGGACTAGAATCTTCACAGGTGCATGCTGCATTTTGACAAGGATGCCTGGCGACTTGATGTGTACCAAGGTTAGAGACCACAGTTAGATGATCTGGAAAACAGAACATGGCTCCTTCATCAATCATGGGCAGTGAGAGAATGGAGCCTCAGGAAGGGACACAGAGAGACCAGTCAGGAGGCCACCGTGACAGTCTCGCTCAGAAACAAGAATGGCTTTGACCTAGAGTTGAGACAGAGAGAAGGGGGTGTTCAGGAACTAAAATCTTGGGGATGGGTTTCATGCGGCTGGCGAGGGAAAGAAGGCATCCAGTACGACCTCTAGGTCCCAGGCTTGTCTCACTCTTCCCTTCTTCAGGTCTTTCTCACTCACCACTTTAGCTGGAGGTGCTGTCATTTAGATGAGGCACCCTGGAAGAAGACCTAGTTTGGTGGGGTAAGATTATGAGTTTAGCCTGAGATAGGTTGCATGTAAGGTGCTCTTGCCATCTGGAGGGAAAAAGTCAAATCAACAGTTATGTTCCAGGGTCAGGAGAGTTCCAAAGCCAGTTATCTAAAAATAGGATGCTTGAGGTGGAAGTAGCCAGCTTTCAGCTAAGCAAGCAATCTGAGATCAAAGGGGTTGATGCGGGCTACCTCAGTACATTAACCTGTCATATTAAAAAAAAAATACACAAACATTTATATTACAGTTTCTATTGTGAGAGGCAAATAAAGCAATGGCAACTAAAAAATCACACGTGCCTTAAACTTGATCATATTAACAAATAATAAAGCAGGAACTGTACGAGTATAAAATGCATGCGTAGCTCTTATTTAAAAATTTCAATCTTGCTGACACCAATAAGAAATGATGGGTTGTGATTCAGAGAGAAGGCAATGCGATTTCTGCACATGGGCTCTGGCCTTGGGCGGCCCAGGCGGAGCTTGGAAAGTGGTTCTAATTGAATCAACACCCGTCAGGGTGGGGGTGGGGTGGAGCTATCTGCTAGGACTGTGGAAAGAACAATCGCACTGCTATGTAAACAGAAAGAAAAAATGGGGCAGCAGACAAGAGGTGGTTCACAGAGAAAAAGGGGTTTAGAGAAGCAAGACATGTCAGGCTTCTCCTGCCTGGCCCAGGGCAGGGAAACACAGGCTGGGAAGGGCTTGAGTAGCCTAATGACCAGAGGGTGTCCATTGTTTCAGGGGTGGAGAGGGAAGGGGTGTGTCACTGAAGTCTCCTAAACTAAAGGGTAACCATGCCTCAACTGCCCTTTGTTATGATTCTGGGCGTACCAAGCAGCCCTCTGGTGAATAATTCAATTTAATAATAATAGAGAACACTTTCTAAGCACTTTAATAGAGAACATTCTTCTAAATGCTTTACATGCATTATCTCATATAACCTTCATGATAACCAATGAATATATGTTACTATTATTATCCAGATGTTACAGATGATAGAATTGGAGGCGCAGGGCAGTTCATTAATTTGCCTAAGGTCACAGAGTGAGAGAGCTGACATTTGAACTTAGGCTCTCAGGTCCTCAGCTCTGAACCACTTCCCTGCACTTGCAGGCCTAGCGAGTAGTTTCAGTGGGGGACTTAGTGTTCTGGGCAGGGAGTGAGGGGTCAATCCCATGGTAATATACAGTAATAAATTGCAACTCCTGCTTTCATAGAAGCTCCTGTGCATTTTGCTAATCTGAGTCTGCTGCTGTAGAAGAACATGCGATTGTTATTCTCAAAGGCACGGACCAGAACTTTGAACGTGGTCTCTCAATGCAGTTGCTGCTCTACAGTGCCCAGCACATCAACGCCACACGGGGCTCTATGGAGGGGCTGAAGTGGAGGCGCTGCCTCGGGGACTCTGAGGGCTCTCTCTATGCAGTACCTTACTAGTGGTCCTCAAACAAAAAGATAACATTATTTCTGACCATTTTTAGCAAATTTTTAATATTTAGAAATTTTTATTCTTGTCAATTGCAGACCGGGACTGCCTAAATGAACAATTGTTAACCTAGCTCCATACTTGTCTTTTAAATGTAGTTATGGAAGAAAAAAATCTGTTTCCAGACAGAAATTGAACCAAAAATGCACATAGAATGTAGAACAAGGCCGGGCTGTTCAATGTAATCATTCTTGGGGAGAAAAGTTTCCAAAAGGCTTTTATCCCCCCACCCAAAGTTCCAAATGGGAGGAAAGCAGACATTTTTATAAACTCTAACTCTTGAATGGCTGCAAATGCCTGTAATTTGGAGTCATTTCTGGAGGTTATAATTCTATATTGCCCTCTGGAATGATAACAAACTTGTGAAAAGGAAAGGTTTTCCAGCTTCAATGTCTTTAAAACGCCATCTGAGCACTCAGATGGCGCCCGGAACAAGGTTAAATGAATCAAACTTCCACCCAGCAGGGCTATTTACTATTTTAATGTTGCTATTATCTCTAAAGTTTAAAATTTTGAAATAATTATAGATTCACAGGAAGTTGCAGAAAAATGTGCAGGGACTCATGTATCTTTTGCCCAGTTTTTCCCAAGGGGAACATCTTGGATATTGTTTTTAATCAAGCAGAGAAAATTAAAAAGTAGCTTCGGCCCTTCTGCGGCAAGCTTTCAGAAAACTGAATTTACCCTTGAAAGATCACATTGATGTAAACAGTGAGGGAGAAATGTATTTTTGCCTAACAAACTGATTTGGAGAAGTTTAACGTGTCTTTGAACACTTTGCTTTTCTTTTAAACGTGTAGAAATTGGTCCA